>BJCM01265062.1:0-13343 GCA_018326385.1 Flaveria bidentis
TTGTGTGTGTGAGGGATCTTAAGATAGTGAGATCTTATATCAAGAGCCTGAAAAGCTCTAATACCAAATGCAGGATCGTTGAAGGGTGTAAGTTACAACACAACAACACAAAGAGGAGATTAACTAAACTTTAATCAAACAATAAACTGGATTAACCAAGTTGAGATACTAAGAACACAAGTAATGCAAGAGACAGAACACAAAGAACACAAGTGTATAGTTTTCAAGAATGCAATATATTGCTTTCTCTATGTTCTATTACAAGTGCTACAAAGCATATTAGAAAGATACAAGAACATGAGATACTTATACTACATCCTACAGTTGGCTATACTTTGAGACCTAGCTGGATACAATTGACTAGACACAAACAAAATCAATTGTAGAGTCAAAAGGCAGATTGCCTTTTGACTTGTGACTATGACATGCCATAGCTTAAATCCTTATCTATTACAAAAAGGATAAAGTACATAAAGTAGAAAGTTACAGACTCAAGACCTCAATGTAATTTTACTAAAAGCATGGACCTTTTCACCAACTCATGTAAGTTGGTGACTTGCAGAGATGCAGCGGAATGGTGTCCAGCTTTATGGAACAGTACATCAGATAAAGCATGTTACTAAAAGTCTTCGGAAGAAATCTGTCTTCATGAACTTGAAGCTTCGGAAGACCTTGTCTCTGAGGCTTCGGAAGACTTCATATTTCGCTTCGGAAGATATTGGTCTTGGTTTGGAAGACTTCCTTAGCTTCTTCTTTAATGCACTTGTGCAGCATGCAGGATAGACTTAAGATGTTTAGGTTGCATCAGCCTCTTCATTAATCTCTACAACTCTCATCATGAAGCTCGAGTTTCTCCCTGATGAATTGTTCAGTAATGACAAACTCCTTGCCACAAATGCTCGATCGTATTACATGAATCTCATTTACGGTTTCAATTTGACCATTTTCCCAAAATTCAGCCATATGATTGGAGTATACGGTGGGATTAACAGTTAGGGCAGTGTAATAAGATGTTTGGGTAAGAAACGAGATGATCTCAGAGAAGTCAGCATCTCTTGAGGAATCAAGAATTGTGACTTTATTGTGCTGAGGGTTTAGTGCCATTTGTGAATAGTGAAAGTGGATGAGTTTGGACTTGGGTAAATTGAGAATGATAAAAACTTTTAGGGCAATAAAGTGTGGTAAGAAGATGAAAGTGAATTTTCGGGATTATTTAAAGGAGGGTGAAATGGCGGTAGAAGGGGTTTGGATAAGATGATGTGATGTTTTAGTGGGAGATGTGATAGGGGCGGTAAGGTTTTAGTTCAGTTAAATAATCTGACATCATTAACAAAATCTTTACTTTTTACAGTGTGGGGCCCAAAAGATTCCCGTTACACAGTAAAGTCTTTCTTCCGAGTATAAACTACTTCAGAAGGTAATTTGTCTTCCGAAGGCAACATTTACTTCTGAAGGTAGAATTCTATTTCTAAGAGTAAAGGTTACTTTCCGAATGGAGAGTTTTCATAAGCTTCGAAAGTAGATCTAATATGTAATCAATCGCTTCTTCCAAGACTAAAAACTCTTCCGAGAAGAAAATTATCCTTGGAGGAATTATGCTTCAGAAGATATGTAAAACATCTTCCAAGGGTTAATTCCTCTTTGGAAGAATTTATTCTTAGTGAAAATTTCAGGGAGAGACCTTTTGTAATAGGGCTTAGATTGCATTGACATAAGATATTACATTTTTAAAAAGGTTTTCAAAAGAGGTAGACTAATCAATGTTTATAATCCCAATGGTTGTAATGAGATACTTAAATCTTTGTTCATCAAAAGCTTTGGTGAACAAGTCAGCATATTGTTCATTTTAATCAACACTGATTAACTTGATTAGATTTTTCTCATGAATATCTCTAATGAAATGATACCTATATCAATATGCTTTGTCTTAGAATGCTTCACAGGATTTTTAGTGATGGAGATAGCATTGTTATTGTAAATATGGATAGGAGTACTCATAAAGTTGAATCCATAGTCTATCATCTGGTTTGAATCCATAGCAGCTAGGCATAGCAACTTGCAACAACAATGTATTCAGCTTCAGCAGTTGATATAGAGACACATGATTATTTCTTGTACTGCCATGAGATGATCCTTCCAACAACAAATTGACAACCTCCTGATGTTGATTTCTTGTCAATGTTGCAACCACCATAGTCATTATCAGAGTATCCATAGAGATTAAAATTGTTGTTCCTTGGATACTAGAGACTTAATTTAGGTGCTCCTTTGAGGTATCTAAGGATTCTCTTGGCAGCAGCTAGGTGAGACACCTTTGGAGCAACCTAATATCTTGCACACATGCATGTAGCAAACATGATATCAGGTCTACTTGCTGTGAGATACATCTGAGAACCGATAATTGTCCTATACTGATATTGATCAGTATCCTACCCCTCAGAATCAGGACAGAGATTATGGTTTCTGGGTATGGGTGTCTTGGTTGACTTGCAATCTTTCATGACAAATCTTTCTAAGATGTCATTGACTTACTTAGATTGATTGATGAAGAACCCATCCTTCATTTGCTTTACCTGAATTCCAAAGAAAAAGTACATTTTTCCCATGGAACTCATCTGAAACTTCTTCTTCATGATGCTTTCAAAGTCCTTACACATTTGGTCATTTGAGAAACCAAATATGATGTCATCAACATAGACTTGAACAAGCAAGATGTCTTTTCCAGACTTCCCTATGAAAAGAGTCTTATCAATGGTACCTCTAGTGTAACCATTCTTCAGAAGAAACTGAGACAAATTCTCATACCACAGCCTAGGTGCTTGGTGCAACCCATATAGAGCTTTAACCAATTTGAACACATAGTTGGGGTGCTGTGGGTCTTCAAATACTAGAGGCTGGCACACGTAGACTTCCCTATCTATATCCCCATATAGAAAGGTGCACTTGATATCAGTTGGTAGAGAGTGAAATTCTTGGATGTAGCATAAGCAAGGAAGTTCCCGACTGCCTAAGTCTTGCAACATGTGCAAAGATATCAGTATAATCGATTCCTTCCTCTTTAGTGTATCCTTGAACCACCAGTCTTGCCTTGCTCTTCATAATTAAGCCTCTGTCATCTCTCTTGTTTCGAAAAACCCATTTGGTGCATATAGGTACTTGACTAGATGGTAGCGGACATAGGTTCCAAACCTTTTGAATCTTAAATTGAAACAACTCCTTTTGCATCGATTCAACCCAACTACTATCTTTCAAGGCATCTTCTACCTTCTTGGGTTCTATCTGGGATAAGAAGCATGAGTACATCATCTTCTACCTTCTTGGGTTCTATCTGGGATAAGAAGTATCAGTACATACAGACATTCCTATGATGAGTCTGTCCTCTTGTTCTCCCACCTTCAAAGAAATCCCCAATGATGTTCTCAGCTGGATGAGTGTTGTGAATTCTTAGTTGAGGGATCACTTCCAGTTGCAAAGATAAATCTAGATTGGACATATTTTGCTCAGGAGCTAGAACACTTTGTCCAGCTGATGTTTCAAACTCATTCAATGAGGACTGATTGAATGAATGAGAAACATCATGATTTGTTCGCTGTGAAGTAGCATTAACAATTGCATGTTCCTTCAAGATGCTACTTCCATCAGCTTGGTGTTGTGTAGGGTCACCTGATGAACTTTGAGGGTCAATAGGTGAAGCACTGGTTGAAGCACCACTATCCCTTGAGATAGTTATACTGCCAGATCTGCCAATAGTGGAAGCTTGATTTGTTGTAGCTCTTAGAGAACTTGAAATAGGTCTGGGTAACTCAAACAGTTGGGTATCTTCAGAATTTCCGTAAGTACCTATTCTAGCTAAAATTTTCTCACAAGATGGTTTAGAATAGTTTGGAAACAATTCTAAGTCAAAAAAGTGATCAAGTCCATTCCCCCTAACACAAGGAGTGTGCTCATTTACAACAATTTTGAATGATTCCTCAATTTGTTAATTCTTGATGTTGTAAACTCTATAAACTTTAGAGCTAGAGGATTATCCAACAAACATAACATCATCTGACTTTTCAGCAAATTTTGTCAAATTGTCCTTTTTGTTAAGTATGGTACACCTGCAGCCAAAGGACATTATAAAGCCAATGAACGGTGGCCTCTTGTTCTATAGCTCATAAGGGGTTTTTCCATGTGGCTTAACTACAAGAACTCTATTCTGCATATAGCATGTAGTGCTGACTGCCTCTGCCTAGAATGTTAGAGATAGTTTGGAATCAGCTAACATAGTTTGATTAGCCTCAATAAGTGTCATGTTCCTCCTCTCAGCAACACCATTTTGTTGAGGAGTTCTGGGAGTTCTAAATTGTCTACCAATCCCTTTTGAGTTACAGAATGATTCAAGAATGAGGTTCTTAAACTCAGTCCCTTGATCACTTCTAATTATCTTAACCTTGTGATCAATTTGATTTTCTATTTTAAGAATAAAGATTTTAGGGTTTTAACAGGTTGAGTATATTTAGATGATTTGTATTACCCCACACCTGATTGTATGTTAAGATCAACCCTACTCACGATATGCAAGAAAGCATTTTCAATACTTTAAAGCTAATTACTTAGGATTATAAATTCTCAATTTGATCCTTATTGATTTATCCATATTAAAATCTTTTTCGCTTCACTTTTGAAGGTGATCCTCTTTGGGATTTTTTTATTCATTCACAAGAAAAGGTAGTCTATAAAGGACTTTATTGGTGTTGCATCCAAGATAGATGTGTTTCTCATTGGTATCGTTTTTTTATCATGATATAGGTCATCCAAGACTATGCTTAGCATAACAAAGAATGCCTTACTGTACTCCAGGTTTGTGAGAAACATAATAAAGGAGACACTTGTGTTTGATTGAGTAGTTTATAAATTCTTTCGGTTGGTGTATATGAGTGATTTTACAAGCATTCCATATTGGATAGATCGAAACTTACCATACAACAAGGTAGGTGTATCCAAATTCGTAGTTAAGTCAAGTATATACCCTTCACATGAGGGGCGTTTATGTAATTTGACAATTTATAATTGATAAAATACAAATTAAGATTTTAATAAATAATCTTACTCTCATGCCCTTTTTTTAAAAATGAGTAGTAAGGAACAAACCTTAAATCACAAATTGAAAGCGTAGAATGAAGTAGAGAAGTTAAGATTACGTAGAAAGCTAGAAGCGAGATCAACACCCTGACATCTGTGAGGATTCTACAGTTAGAGCAATGACAACAACCATAATTATGAATGATAGCTTACACAATCACTTAATTTAACATATTCCTCATCCCTCAAATTCAACTAAATTAAAGTATAATTCCACATCAGTAAATCAATCATCTTGCTCTTCCCCCATTGGATTAAATGTAACTGAAACACAATTTGATATTACTGTCTTAAAGTTTATGGACTACATAAGTAAATTAGTGCAACATAAGCAATTACCTAGGTTTATAGTTGCTAATATAGTTGCTTTATTTCCGTTGAGTTTATCTAATGTAATTGTTGCCTCATATAATGAAAAGGGAAATTGGTTCAAGTTATGATTGGTGTGCTAAAGGTGGTTCTTCATATCCGAAAATTCATTTACATCCAATAATTCGGATATCTGCATTTCAGATAACAACATTTCGCATATCCGAAAATTTAGATATTTATTTTGAAAATTTTTGGATATTAGGATATCTGATTATTAGAAAACTTAAAAATACTTTTTGTTATTTTTAAGGTGTTAAATATTTGTATATTTTATGTTGGGACTATTAGTGTATATTAGGACTTTTAATGTAAGTTATTTTTAAATTATTTTTAGAATAATATATATATAATTATTTATAAAAAAAGAAGTTCAGATATCCAAATCTATATCCATATATATGTATCTGAAATTTCGAATATTTGAATTCACCAGTCATTAATATGCAAATATATATGACACAATGAAAGATAACAATAAAGTTATGTAATGTATGAAAAAATGACAAACTATGAGTTTTTTTTATCTCTAATATATAAAACATAATAATAAAATAACAAGTAATTTATCTAATACATTATAACAATGAGAAAAGTCACACAATATTGTCTCATTGTGTTTTTTGATCGTAATTTTGTAATCTTTGAACATAATAAGCTTTGAAAAAATGCATTGGTAAAGTAAATCATTGTATACTAATTGTGAGACACAATGATAGATAACAATAAATTTATATAATACCTGAAAAAATGACAAACTTTGAGTTTGATAAATTGATGGATGAACGTATACTATTGTGCATTTTTAAGTGTAAACATAATGATAGTTAACAAGTTTATATAATTTATCAAAACAAAAATAATAATAAAAATACAAATGATGTTAAAACGTAACATAGAATGTTCAATAAATATAAAAAATGATATAAAATATAGAGTAAATTACAGGGATGGTTGATTCAGTTAAAATTTTGGATTTAGTCCCTAAAGTTTTAAAATTGCGAATATAGTCCGTAATGTTATAGTATCTTTTATCAATGGTCCCTATTCTGTTAGTTCAGTTAGTTATGTTAAATTTGTCAAAATAGTTATTTTACTTGTATAGATGATCATTGTAATTTCATTCTATTATAATTTTTTTGTTATAAAAATGTTAATTATTTAATACATCACTAACGGTTGACTAACAAACCTAAGGATTATATATGAAAAAATAAGAAATGTTAGGGACTATATTCAAAGATTTTAAACTTGAAGGATCGAATCTAAAATTTAAATATAACCACAAGGACCATCCATGTAATTTTCTCTAAATTATATAACACACTGAATGTATATGTCAAAACGAGCTAATTTATTTTACAAAATGACCAAAATGCCCTCTTCTTTAAAACAATAGACGGACATGTGTCAAGAACACAATAACATTACTCATATTAATAAAGGACACAATTTAGAATTTAATCTAATTTTTTACATAAAATGATAATATATGAAGATAAAAATGTATATAGTTTGTACTTTGAATAGTGAATGAAATTACATGCATATACTGATCATAAAATAACGAATTCTTCTGATTTTGTAAACTTAGGGGTATTTATGTAATACAAGACTTAGTATCTTGATAGTAATATATTGTATATCAATAATGTTTGTTAACTTGTTAGTTTGTTTGTGAATATGAATATCCTTCAAAGTGTAATGCATAACCCTTAACGGCCTAGTTTATGACTAAAGAGGTTGTTTTAATAGCATTTTAATGGTTATTAATATGCCAACTCTTAAATCTTCATAACCACTTAATATTTAATAGTTAAGAGCTAACTTAGATAATATTTAATAGTTAAGAGCTAACTTGGATATGAATGGTTAAGAGGTAAATCTTAAAACTTAAGAAGACACATTGTCTAGAATTCCTTATGTATTAGTAATAAAATGATGACTTTGAATTTGAACGGATGTTACAATCATAAACTAATAAAAACTCCTCAAGTACACCAAGAATGATTCCCTCTCAATTCTCCATCAAAGCAAGATATCATAACATGAATCATGATATCATCATCGCCTCCTAAAATAATGGTTCTCACAAGTACCACTAATTTGATTTTCATGTCTATCTTTAACTAATTTGTTTTTCATGTTTATGTTTAAGATTAAATAATCATTATTTAGTTCATGATTTGACTCATATTTTAAAGGATATAATCAACATCGCATCAAACGTGTCCCTATATATGTTTGTGTTGGTTTGTTAAATATATAAACGATTTTAAGCATAGAAACATAATTATTACTCGTATATCTTGATGATCATATGTGCTAGGGGAGAAAAATTATTTTTTTTAATATAATTACATAATTGTGTTATATGTAACATTTAAAAAATATATTTCTACGGTTCTTATTACAGTCTAAAATCGATTAATAGTATATCTTGAGTTGATGCTGTCAAAACTCAAAAGCTATAAAAGGAGATACTAGCTTTAGACTCCAACCATCCAATATGGGTTTTGACCCCAGAATATAAAACACTAAAGGGCCTTTCAACCATTAATAAAAAAATGCTTCTAAAAATGGGGTTTGTTTGTGAGTACCACGGCGGCAAATTGCTTTCGGCAATTGGATCCATGCCATTTGTCAGTGCACCCGTGCATCAGTCCTCTCAAACTTATTCTAATATTCTTACAAAACATAAATTACAAAGATTATAATAATAAGTATGCTTACGTGAAAATAAACACGTTGAAAAGGAGGTTAAGGTTAAAATGGAATAGAATTTAAAATACGAATTTGGACTTAAGATTGTTTATCAAAGTAATAACAGTTTAATAGTAAAATAATAAATTAACATAATTATATATTCCTATTAAAATCAGATTACAGAAAATACTTTAAAGTTTAAATTATACTTTAAGAGCACGACTTGATGAATCAATATATGGAAGGAAATAAAAAGACGATTATTAGGTACTTCAAGCAAAGTCTTATACCATTTAACGTCCTTTATAAGTGATGCTGCCATATTGAATCGGTGATAGTTTATAAATAGCAAATCCATTCAACTTGTTGTGATTGTATATAGGTATGTAGGAGTATGGAGTTCTTACATGATGTATATTAATATAAATTTACGAGTTTGAGCATATACTAAACAAACTTTGCTCAGTTAGAGGTCAAACCCAACACACACGTTTAGCTATGGATTCATATTTTATATTTTATTTTTCATGTTACATGCTTAAACTAAACTTTCAAAATTAGAAGATAAACCCAACATACAAGTGTAGCAAGTAAACTACCCAACCTGTATTGACTGAAACCCATTTGACATGTTATTTGAACTGTTCGTTGTAATCCCAACATACAAGATAAACCCAACATACAAGTGTAGCAAGTAAACGGAGTTTGACCCGAAAATTATTTTAATTCGTCACATAACAAGACAGTCGCCCGTTTTACCACTCATACAAATAATTACTATAAATAATTAAATAATACTTAACATACATATCTTCTAAAATATAAACATGTCGTTGTACACTAGTCATGAATTGGGTGGAAGAACACTTAAAGTACAAGAGTAACGCTCCTGATTTGTTGGTTGAAGAATCTTTCACATAATTGTCTTTCAATCACGCACGTTATAGTTGGTTGGGGACGGGGACCTCCATTTTCATAGATTTAATAATAATGCTCATAATTTGACTTTTATTTTATTTTATGTTATTGGCTTTTGAAAACTACAAATTATTGGACTA
Source organism: Flaveria bidentis (assembly GCA_018326385.1). Lineage (NCBI taxonomy): Eukaryota > Viridiplantae > Streptophyta > Magnoliopsida > Asterales > Asteraceae > Flaveria > Flaveria bidentis. The sequence continues at coordinate 9,258 of BJCM01265062.1, forward strand.
TTTTATCTGATATACTAGCCATTTTTTTTGTTTGATAACAGTGATAATGTTGTTTATATGTTATTGGGAAATTATAATCAATACATAAAACCAGACTAGACAATAAATCGTTTAATTTAGTGATATGTTAAGCAATTTGAAATAATAAGAAATAATTAGAAACAGGGAAGATCTGAAAAGTAAACACTAATCATTCACATAAATTAAAAGTATACCGAATAACTAAAATTGAACAAATTAATGATCCTAGTTTTGAACATAATTAAATTACAAACATATCATATATATTATATATTATATCATATCTATTTTCTAAATGAAAATTTTTAATTGGACATATCATATATACTAGTAATGAGTATATTGAATAATAGCATAGGGCCTATCATAATCGGCAAATGTTGATAGCTTTAAGTTATCTTTTTCTTATACTACTCATTTCTTATACATACACACTAAGTTAATGAACTTGTCTTATACGGGAATTTAAGATTTCAAAAATTGTTCATCTATAAGTTAAATAAATGACACAATATGAACGAAAAAATTATGTTAAGAGTAAATTTCGGTTTAGGTACCTATGGTTTGATCATTTTAATCATTTAAATCTAAAAAGAATATTGATCATATCATGTCCTATGGTTTTGTTTTTGTAAGGGTCTTGGTCCATGACATTAATTATGTTAGTTTTTTTAGTTATATTTAAGGGTACTTTGATTATTTTATATCTGGGGGACTAGTTATGTAAATTATATTAGACTAAGATAATTGTGTAAATTTTTAAAACAATGAAAAAACAAAACTAAGATATAATCTAACCCATCTCAAGATCTCCCAACCCCGCACCCACCCTACCACACCTGTGGTGGTGGTGGTGACGCAAGGGAGCCGATGGCGGTGGTGTTTGAGATGTCGTCGTACGAGTTGAAATACTTGCACAATTGGTCATTGGTCTCGAAATGGAAGCCGAAGAGAGTATATGGGCACGAGTATGAAGGTCGCCAAAAACCCTAACGAACAATACTTCAACCTCGCTGTCACACCCTCGCTTATAGTAGAAACATGAGGATGTAACGGACGGGATCGTCATAACACATTGTTAATTAATAGAGATGCAATAAATAATGAAAGTCGACATGTCATGGCATCACCTAACACAAATGAAGACTTGTGTCATAGTTCGTCAATTCCACAACAAACATAGTCATGCAAATAATTAAGTATAAATCCCACAACCCGGAAACAAGTAAACATAATGCAGATAACAAATAAAAGTCAATAAAATTATTAAAGCCATCCAATGAATTTATATAATGCATATCTAAGGTCACCGCTAAGGAAACATCCCTGGTTATCCTCAATGATTTTTACCTGAAAAGATATGCTCAAAAGGTCAACATATTATTGGTGAGTTCACAGGTTTAAATAGTAAACAAAACTTTATATTATGTAAAAGTTTAGTACGACATCAGCGCAAACAATTATAAGCAAGTAATATCATATGTAAATATGGGCATCACAACTAAACCTATGACCTACACACAGAACTTGTCGGAACATATTCACCCTAGGGTCCGTACTTGGCCACTGTCAGTCCCAACTAGTATAGTACCAAACAAGGGTCGGGGTGTCAGCCCAATAGTTCTATCAATACCTGTATGTCGGCTCCAACACCGGAGTTAAATAGTTGTTAATAAAATACCACATAGCTAACTCATGCATGTACCAGATATATGCATACAAAACAATAAACATAACAGTCCTGAAGATTGAATAAGTTTCACAGCATAAAAAGGGTGAACATACTTTTCCCCTCTATTTTATAAATATTTAATATGAAAACGGGGCCTTGAAACTCACCTTGAATAATGACATATTAATTGACCAAAGGAACTTCAACAGATGAAAGCAACGAATGATCAAATACCTATAATTAATTATGATTACGTCTTAAAACACGTTCGATGATAAAAAAAAGTACGTTCGGTCGGTTTCGGGTTCGACGCACAACATGCACACAATAGTTCTATATTACTTATACGTCCCAACACACTATATTTGTAAAATAATAATAATAATGAGAATAATAATAGTGATGATAGTAATAGTGATGATAGCAATAGTGATGATAGTAATAACAATAATAACAATAATACAATAATAACAATAATAAGATTAATAAAAATAATAATAATATGTAAGGCCCCGTTCTCGGGATGCTCACAGCTAGACAATCATCACACTTAAAACATATAATTTGTTGATACATGTGTACCTTGATTCTGATCTTAATGTAATATGTCTTTATTGTCTTACACTTATGTAATAGTTGGGTACTTAATGAAATGCATATGTTTGGTTGTGTTGATAATGTTTAATATTTCATTAATGAGTTGTTTATCGTATATTGACTTGATTATATGGGTTTGTGGGTGTTTGAATTAATATAAATAATGTTATGATAATTAATAAATTCAAACTTAATAATGTGAAGTTTTCATGCGAATGACCCATGCTAATGGACCATACGCATGAAGAACTTCATACGAATGACTCAGTCGCACGACTGAACCAGGAGACTGGATCAGTCGTATGACTATAACATGAGATTGGCTTAGTTGCACGACTGAATACTCAGTCGTGCGAATGGATCAACCGCATGGCTCAATCGCACGAATGAACCATGCTGATGGTTCACTCGCCCGAATGAGCAACCCTAACCTATAAATACCACCTAATTCGTGGAAAAACGTAAGCATTCAATCCACTTAGACTCCAGACGTACCCTAGCCGTCCAGAAACCTCTAAGTATGTACTCCAAGTTCATAGAATGTTGTAGATCGATCTCTAATCGATTCTTGATGTTAGATTCAATATATTATTGTTTCTACGTGCGTTCTCACTGATTGGATCACCAATCAAATAGGATTCCGTACTATTTGGTTTAGTTTTACACGTTAATCAGTTGGTATTTCGTCAGAATACCAGATCCTAACAAGTGGTATCAGAGCCTTGGCTTTTGATTATGTGTTGATTCAATAGTTTTGATACAAGAATTGTGTTTTTGCATCAAAAACGCAATCTTTTTGAGTCTAACGGAGTCTTAGACGTTTCCTGATCTAAAAGTTTAGTTTTTCCGGCATACAACTATTAGGGTTTGATAAAATTCGAGTTATTACGGACAAAACAAGTTTAACCTACGAATGATCAAACTTCAGCAAGCTCAGTCGCACGATTAGACCAATCGCATGACTGAGTTCATTCGCCCTCTCCAACCGCACGATTGGACTCATTCGTACCTTCATTCGTACGACTGAGAACTTCATTCGGACTGTTCAATCGCATTAGTTCATTCGAACGACTGACTCATTCGTATTTGTTCAGTCGCACGATTGAACCATCTGCATTTGTTCAATCGCACGAATAAGCCCAATCGCATACCTTCATTCGCATACATTAGAAGTTTGTTAAACAGTAAAGTTAAGTGAAATGGAGGACCAGTTTTCAGCATATACAGCAAGTAGAGATACACGTATTCAGAATCTACTGCTGTTGGAGAACGAAGTGGGTATTCACAATAAACCCCCAAAGCTTATTACGTTAGACGACTACCCACAATGGAAGCAACGTTTCGAAATCTACTTAAATGGTGTAGATACAAATCTGTGGGAGGCCATCGAGTCGGTGTATAGCATGCCGGTAGGAGCTGACGGAGTCAAACTTACTCTAAGTGGCATGTCGGATGCTCAGAAGGTAAAACACAACGCTGAGAATAAAGTCTACGCTTTGCTTAATCAGTCTATTCCGAAGGATATTTTCCATCAGTATTCGGAGTATACTCAAGCAAAGAAACTTTAGGATGCGTTGGAAAAGTGGTATGACAGAAATGCCTCACTAAAGGCCATCAAGGCAAAAGCTTTGAAGAAGGAGTTTGACAACTTCTCTTCTATGGGAAAAGAAGGCCTTGATGATGTGATCGATAGATTCTACCACTTGATGAGTGAGATGCACACTCATGGAGTTGTTACATCGATGGAGGATAAGGTTTCCAACTTTGCTGATGGATTACCAGAAAAATGGGCTTCG
>BJCM01265066.1:0-10500 GCA_018326385.1 Flaveria bidentis
GATTGAAGGATGAAAATGGATTCCCATTTTCTGTCTTCTTGGGCTTCACACATTCACGTTTGAAGTGCCCCTTTTCCCCACAGTTGAAGCAGGTAACTTTGGTCTTGTCAAAACCAAAAGTTGTGTCCTTAGTAGCAATCAAGTTATGTCCGGTCTTCTTGACAAACTTCTTAGCTCTCCGAACAGCACTTGCTAAGGCCCACATGATGTCCATTCTCTCCAGCTCTATCTCCTCTACCTACTCATAGTCCTCATCTGCCGGATGGTAGTTCCCAATTTTCCCAGCAACTAGTCCATCATAGGAGTGAACGACAGCTGCTAAGAGATCCATATGCTCCTTTGCTACCTCTACTATCACATTCCCGAGATTCTCAGTCTTCAGTTTTGTAGCATTGGCTTCAGGTGCTATGTATTGGGTACAAGACGACCCTGACATGTCAGATCCTGAATTAGTAGTTTGAGATAGAGCAGCTGAACTCGACACAAATGCCATTTGAAGTGGTGCTCTAGACGTTTTGGCTTGTGGAGTTGAGTTGCACAGTGACGGATTCTGATCATATAAAGACTTTTGGGCCCTGTACTTCATCCTCAACTCTTCCTCTCTCAGCTTCAGAATGAAATCGTTGATATCTAACTTCACCAGCATATCATTTTGTCTGAGGTTGGATACAAAGGAAACCCACTTCTCTGGCAACCCATCTGCAAAGTTCGACACCATGTCTTCCATAGACGATGTAACTCCATGAGTGTGCAGCTCACTCATCAAGTGGTAGAATCGATCGATGACGTCATCCAAGCTCTCCTTACCCATTGACGAGAAGTTGTAGAACTCCTTCTTCAACGCTTTGGCCTTTAGAGATTTTAATGATGCATTTCCGTCATATCGTTTTTCCAATGCATCCCATAGCTTCTTTGCTTGCTTGTTCTCGGAAAATTGATGGAAGATGTCCTTAGGAATTGACTGAGTTAGCAATGCATATACTTTCTTCTCAGCATTGTACTTTACCTTTTGGCCATTAGTCATGCCGCCTATGGTAAGTTTGACTCCATCTGCACCTACAGGCATGCTATAACCTGTCTCTATTAACTCCCACAGATTGGGATCTACTCTATTTAAGTAGATCTCAAATCTTTGCTTCCATTGTAGGTAATCATCTAACGTTATGATCTTAGGGGGTTTATTATTATTCCCCACTTCATTTTCCAGAAGCAATAGATTCTAGATCCTTGAATCCCTCCCTACGGTGAATACTGAATATTGATCCTCCATTATTATTGACTTTGAACTTTAGAACAAACTGTTTTACTTGTGCGACTGAAGGAATGCGATTGAACACTTCGTGTGATTGAACAATGCGATTGACCCAGACGTGCGAATGAACAAGTGCGGATGGCTCAATCGTGCGAATGAACAAGTGCGGATGGCTCAATCATCCGAATGGGCAGGTGCAGATGAACACTGTGAATAAGTAGTTCAGTCGTACGAATGGATGAATGACAGATTCCAATCGCGCGTATGAGGGATGCAGATGGATTCAGTCGTGTGATTGAGTCAATCGTGCGACTGAAGCTGCTGAATTTTGAGAATTCGAAGGTTTAAGGTATTTTGACGTAAAAACACGAATTTCTCACGAACCCTAATTGCCGTATGCTGGAAAACGTTAACTTTTTGATTTGGAGACATCTAAAACACTGTTTGACACAAAAATATTGCGTTTTTGAGTGAAAAACACGATTTTTATATCAAAATCGATTGAATCACACGTAAATCAAGAGCCAAGGCTCTGATACCACTTGTTGGGACCGTGTACGGACGGAGTACTAACTGATTTACGTGTATACCAACTCAAATAGTGCAGAATCCTATTTGATTGGCGATCCAGTCAGTGTGAACACACGTAGAATCAATCTTAGAATGAATCTAAACGTTAAGAATGATTGCAATACGATTTAGTGCGATCTATGAACTTGGAACAGGTTCTCTAAAGTCTCTGGACAACTAGGGTACCATTTAGTACGTAGGGATTCAAATTCTTTTGTTGTTCCACGAATTAAGTGGTATTTATAGGTTAGAGTTTCTCATTCGTTCGACTAAACCATTGGTATGGTTCAGTTGTACGACTGATTCATACGATTGTTCCATCCGCACGACTGAAGCTTCAGTCGTGCGATTGAGTCAATCTCATGTCACAATTGTGCGACTGATCCAGTCTCCTAGTTTAGTCGTGCGACTGGTTCATTAGCTTGAAGTTGTTCATGCATATGGTCCATTAGCATGGGCCATTTGCATACGAACTACACATGACTAAGTTTAAACATATTTCTCAACCATTCTTGACTAAGAACTATGTAAACAACCACAAACCTATATAGTTAGTTCAACCATGCATTATTACCTAATAAGAAATGAAATATTCAACATAATAAGCATAACCACACATTATATTTCATTTAGTACCCATTCTATTACATATATGTAAGACATGAAAGACATTTTACATTTGAGCTCCTAAACTAGGTACACATGCATCTACAGAAGTTCATGTCCTCACTTCCTAGGCAATGGACCCACTACTATGTGATTATCAAGAGAACTGAGAATCTGAAAACTCTCACTCTAACAGAGTTGTATGGGATTCTCAGTGGCTACCAGATGGAGATGAACATTCAAGGTTCATCTACCAACTCCAACAATCAAATGGGTTCAGCCCTTCATGTGGTTGAAAGGGATAGCATAGAACCTTAACATCATCTCATATGCTACCCTGATAACTCACCAAATGGTCCTTTCATTACCTTCCCTGAGACACCAAGGGAGAACTACACTCAAGAAAGCCCATTCCAAGAGACAAGTTCTTCTCAAGCCTTCGTGTCCTCTGATGAAAGTTGTGGCAGCTTTCTTTTCACCCTTGAAGACCTGGATTGTATCCATCCAGATGATTTGGAGTACATGGAGATAGTCCAACAGATGGCTCTTCTCACTCATAGAGCCAAGAAGTTCTACAAGCGGACAAGAAGAAAGTTGCCCAGCAGTGCAGCCCATGGAAAGTTTGGATTGGACAAAAGCAAAGCCAAGTGTTACAACTGTAACTTGATGGACAAAAGTTTGGAGTGTAAGGCACCAAGAACAAATGGTGGCCAAGCACAGTCCAGACCAAATTACACTAACAAAGCTACCTAGAATGACAAGCCAAAGCAGCAAGCTCCAGTTGTTATTGAAGAAGGAGGCTTTGACTGGAGCTTTCAGGTAGAAGATGCTTCTCCAAACCAAGCACCGATGGCAGATCATGATGAAGCCAAGGTATTGGAACATCTCTGTACCCCTGAATGCATTGCTAAAGTTAACATATACAAGTCCTACAACTTAGAAATGAGATCTGATCTTGAGTCCTTAAACATTTTAAAAGCTGATTTTAGAAAGTCTGAAAGTGATTATAAACTAAAGATAAAGGACTTAGAGAAAACCATTTCAGTTCTAAAACATGATCATACAAATTATAGGACTCAGATCAAGGATCTCATAACTAAGCTGACAGAGTGCTAGGCTGAGCTTGGGATCAGCAAAGCCAGGGCAGAAAAGTGTGTTCCTGATGAAGAGACCTTCAAGAACATGATATCCTCATCCCTACACAACAAGGTGTGTTATCAAAACAAGCAGGGACAGGGATCTAATCAGATAGCTCCTTCACACACAATCTTGTCAGTAAGATCACCCAAGTATGGAACTAGTGAAGATGAGCTTCATCTTATAGATCCTTTGAGTGAAGATGATGAATAAGTGATAGTGAAGAATCTCTCTGAGAAGAGTGAAGAAGATAATTCTAAGAAGGGTCACTATCCTTCTGAGGAGAAGAAGAAGACTGTGATGACCAAGTCTATGAGTAAAAACTTGATCAGAAAGAGCAAAATAAAAGCTAGGAAGGCTCAAGAGATCAAGGCCACTTTTGATTCCAGGCAGAAACAAGTTTTTTTCTCTGCAGGATTTCAGGTGGTGAAGGCTGAAGTCATTAACCTAAACTCTTCTACTAAGAGTTCTGGTTCATGTTCAAATCATCTCAGCACCAAGAAAAAGGCTGATTTGTTGTGCACCACTGCTACACAACCTGGACCATCCAACTCCAAGAATAGTTCTCACCCCAAAAGGACCGACTCAGCATCTGCAAAGATGATGGTGGAGAAGGGATGTGATCAAAATCAGTCTTGCTCTCAGCAGAAAGCTCTTAGGAAGAAGAAGATAGAATGAGTCATGTCTGAAAGTACTTCTCATCTTGTTAAGGATTGCCCATACAATCCAAAAGGTACTATTCATATGACCAGGAAAAAGACTTCCAAGAGTTCCAAAAAGATTCCAGCTTCAGAAGGAATATTTGTTTCCTTCGGAAGCTCCAAAATGAAATAGAAGGCAAGTGGAAATTTGCCCTGGGAAGAAAATTTGGTCTCGGAAGAAAGGAATACTTCTGAAGCACTGAAGTCTGCTGTAGTGTCTGTAGAATTTTCTGAAGCACCGGTCATCAATACTTCAGAAGTCTCAAAAGCTTCCAAAGTGTTGAAGGTCAAGTCCAAACATCCAAAGGTGGTGTGAAAGTCCATGAAAGACCAAGTGACTGAAAGTTCTCCATTAACAACATCTCAAGATCCTCAAAGCACAACTATGTGATCAATTACTGTTGCATTATCATCTACGTCTTTTATTGAGCCCAAGACAAGTAAGGCTTGGGTTTCCAAATGTAACTAATCTTTTTCTTTGTGCAGGAACAGCTCAAGAAAAACAAAAATGTCTGGATCATTGACAGTGGCTGTTCCAGGCACATGACAGGAAATAGATCACTACTCCAGAACTTTGAAAGGATTGATGGAGGGCCAGTTTCTTTTGGAGGAGATGAAGGTGGTTATATTTCTGGAAGGGGCAAGGTCACAAATGGTAACTCAACATTGAAAAGGTAAACTTTGTCAAGGAGTTTGGGAACAATCTTTTGAGTGTATCCCAATTTTGTGATCAGAGTCATAACATGCTCTTTACTACGCATGAGTGCATTGTTCTCAAGCCCGGGGTGGTCATTCCTCATAAGCATATCCTTCTTAGACCCCCCAGGAAAGGGAACAAGTACAAGATGGACTTGCAAGAAACATCTCCCTCTAGAGAAGTTTCATGCTTTCTATCTAAAGCAAATAATGATGAGTCTTTCCTATGGCATAAAAGAATGTGCCGTGTAAACTTTAAAAACATAAATAAACTTATTAAGAATGATTTGGTAACTAGAATGCCAAAGAAAGAGTTTACAAGTGATGATCATTGTGTTGCATGCCTGAAAGGGAAGGAACACAAGGTATCTCATAAGCCTAATGAAAGAAATTCCATCACTACACCCCTACACTTGTTACATATGGATCTCTTTGGCCCCACCAGTTTAATGAATCTAGGAAGGACCTCTTATTGTTTGGTGATTACAGATGACTTTACAAGATTCACTTGGGTTTTATTTCTTAGAACTAAGGATGAGACCCCTGAGATTCTGAAGAATTTCATTCTAAAGATTGTGAATCAATATGATCATAAGGTCAAAACCATAATATGTGATCAGGGAACTGAATTCAAGAACCAAATCCTTGATACATTTTGTGATGAAAAGGGTATTACAAGATAATATAGTGCGCACAGGACTCCTAAGCAAAATGGTGTTGTTGAAAGGAGAAACAAGACACTGATTGAAGCTGCAAGAACTATGCTGTCTGACTCTAAGTTGCCCATCACCTTCTGGGCGGAGGCAGTCAACACTACCTGCAATGTGCAGAACATAGTTTTAGTGGTTAAGACTCATGGCAAGACTCCTTATGAACTTTGGCATAAGAGGAAACCTTTCATTTGTTTTCTCAAGTCATTTGGTTGTCCTTGCACCATCTTAAATACCAAAGATCAAGTTGCCAAATTTGCTGAAAAAGCTGATGATGGACACTTTATTGGATACTCTTCTCAAGCTAAGGCTTATAGAGTATACAATCTCAGAACTAGAATTGTTGAGGAGTCAGCCAATGTGACCTTCAATGAACACACACCCTGTGTGGCTGGTTCTGGTCCTGATTGGCTGTTTGATTTTGATTTAATTACCAACTATTTTAACAAATCTTGTGAGAATGTTTCAGGACCTACATATATCTTACCCACAGGTGATCCTGATCTAAGATTTTTGCTTAGAAGGCCTTCAAGCGACACATCTTCAGCTCCAGTTGTAACTACTTCTGCAAATGAGGTTTCTATAAGCACTACAATGACAAATTCAGCTGATACATCTGGGATGCCTGAAAATTCAAGCTCAGAGGCTCCACAACCAGATAAAGATACTTCAAATGTAGAAGAAAACAATGGTGGTGGTGATAGTGATCAGTAATTTCTTGATGCTGATAACCACTCCATAGATGACAACATTAATGATGTCACACACTCATTGGATCAAGTCTCTCTTGATAAGTGTGTTTATCTAGTGGGAGATACATCAATGCCAAATCTAAATTTCCCTAATTTAGATCTCTCTTAGCAACTTGTTGTGATCCCTCAACTAAGGATCCACAAGTCTTATCCCACTACAAACATCATTGGAGATGTTGACACAGGGGTAAGAACAAGAAGACAAACCCATGAAGCAAATGTTTGTCTTCGCTCTTGTTTCTTATCTCAGATAGAGCCAAAGAAAGTTGGTGAGGCTCTAAACGATGGAAGTTGGGTTGAAGCTAGGCAAGAGGAGCTACTTCAATTCAAAAGACAGAAAGTTTGGAACCTTTGTCCTCTTCCTCATAGAGGCATTGTCATAAAAAACAAAGCTAGACTAGTTGTTCAAGGATACACAAAAGAAGAAGGAATTGACTACATTGATGTCTTTGCTCCTGTAGCAAGACTAGAAGCTGCTAGGATATTCTTGGCATTTGCTACATCCAAGAACTTCAAGGTCTATCAACTTGATGTCAAGTTTGGTTTTTTATGGGGTGATTGACGAGGAGGTATATGTCAAACAACCACCTGGTTTTGAAGATCCTAATCATCTTGATTATGTCTGCAAGCTTGATAAATCTCTTTATGGGCTGCATTAGGCACCCAGGAAATGGTATGAGACTCTGTCTTAGTATCTCTGCCAGCATGGATACAGAAGAGATACTATAGATGGAACTCTCTTCATCAAAGGACAGGGAAATAACATAATGCTAGTTCAAGTGTATGTAGATGAAATTATTTTTGGATCAACTAACCCAAAGCTCTGCAAATACTTTAAGAAGCTGATGAATGATAGATTTGAAATAAGTGCCATGAGGGATCTCAATTTCTTTCTGGGAATTCAAGTGAAGCAAGTTGAAGATGGCATCTTCATTAGTCAGTCAAAGTATGTTCAAGACATACTCAAAAGATTCAACATGACTGAATGTAAGATTTCTAAGACACCCATAGCTAGAAACCACTCCCTTGGACCTGATCTTGAGGGGGAGTGTATAGATGAACACTTATACAGGGCTATGATTGGGTCGCTTATGTATCTTACAGCTAGCAGGCCTGATATGATGTTCGCTACATGTATTTCTGCAAGATATCAAGCCAACCCTAAGATGTCTCACCTTATCACTGTCAAAAGGATTCTAAGATACGTCAAAGGTGCTTCAACACTTGGCCTGTGGTATCCTAAGAATTCTGACTTCAATCTGTATGCCTGTACAAATAGTGATTATGGTGCCTCCAACATGACTGCAAAGTCTATATCTGGGGGATGTTAGTTTCTTAGTGGAAGGGTTGTCTCATGGCAATGCAAGAAACAATCTTGTGTCTCTGCATCAACTGCTGAAGGTGAATACATTGCTGCTGCAAGCTGCTATGCTCAAGTGCTTTGGATTCAGAATCATATGCTTGACTATGGGTTGAACTTCAAGGAGACTCCCATTCACATAATGAACAACAGTGCTATTTCTATCACAGAGAATCCTCTGCACCACTTAAGGACAAAACACATCAACATCAGGTATCATTTAATTAGAGATAATTTTGAAAAGGGATTAATTAAACTAGTCAAAGTTCACACAAATGAACAATATGCTGATTTGTTTATAAAGGCTTTTGATGAATAGAGATTTAAATATCTAATATCAGCTATTGGGATGATAAACTTTGATTAGGTTTTTTCTTAAAACTAATTCTTATTTCTTAAAATTTGTGTGTCCTATGTTGTCTAGTTTATCACCTTCATAAGCTCTTGTTTTTCTTTGGATGAAATTTTTTTAAGGACTTTCCTTAATATTCTAACAATTTTGATTCTTTGGAAGATATGTCTTTAACTTCGGAGGAAACTTATGCCTTTAAAACAGATAACTGCCCAAGTAATTTATCTTCGGAAGAAGTTTCTAAAATATCTTCTATAGCTTAGGCACTTATATGTTTTCAAGGAAAACTTTCTTCCAAAGCAAATTCACTCTCGGAAGCTCTGTTCCCTTGAACTAAACTTTCATGTCTTGATTTCCTTCCGAAGCCAAAATTCTTAGGAAATTCTTCCAAAGTCATTTTAGCCTCAGAAGCTTTTTCATTAAAACTCCCGAAGATAATTTACCTTCGGAAGATTTTTGACTTCCAAGAAAACTACTTTTTGAGCAAAAGCAAACTACTTTTTCAGAGGTGGGACTTACTTACAGATTTCAAAGTTTATCCTCTTTCATTAACTTTGTCTTATAAACCCAACGGTTTCCCCCTCTTTCTATCATGTCCTTCTTTCCTCCAGACCTAAAACCCTAAATTTCTCTCGGAAATTTCTTTAATTCATCATTCATCATTCTTAAGCTCTCTCAAAATGGCCAACCTTCATCACAAAAATGAACCGAACTTCTCCATGCAGTTACACAGGCAACACAACCAGGTTGCTCTGTTACACTCTGAGAAAGATCCACATTTCTTAGAGGTTTTTCGTTTCTTAGCTTTATCCAACTACTTCACCTCCCTTACCATTTATCCTACACTCTATGAGGATCATCTGCTAGAATTTTGGAAGACCTGCTAAGAGGTCGTCATAGATAGGGAGAAGGCACTGTCTGCCACAGTGCAGGGGAAAACATTCTTCATCACTCCGGCCATCATCAATATGCATCTTCAGCTAGATAATGAAGAAGGTGAGGTTTTCTTCCCCAAAGAAGCTGTTAACCACTCCTTTGCGTAGATGGGTTATGAGGGAGACTACTCTGTCAAGACTTTCAGGATAGGGAAGGTCTTATGCCTTTGGAAATTCCTGCTCCATGTGGTTATCCACAGCTTATCAAACAAGCATGGTGGATGGGACCACATTCCTGAAAATCTCTCCTTCATTGTTCATGGGATGGTTCAGGGAGTCAAGTTAAGGTACTCTCAGTTTGTTTACACAAATTTGCTTGCAAACTTGGACTCCTTAGAGTATTACATTTTCCCTAGATATGTTCAATACATTCTTAACTGTGAAATGGGCTCACAGTTAAGGGGAATAGGTAATATTCTTAAACTGGGACAGATGAAGCCCGACATCTTTAAAATCTTTAGAAAGCCCACTGTTGGCTTTTCTAGGGTAGAAACAACCCTTGTCCGAAAATGTTAGAGCTCATTGCTCAAGGTGACAACCTAGCAGCACCAGCTAGTGTTGAACCCACACCTTCTACATCCTAACCACCTCAATAGCCACAAATCACCCTGACCTACCAAAGAAAACACAAACGAACTCCTACTCAGTCTGTGCAGGCTCCTATATACTCACCCACATAGGAGGAAGTGGACACTGGAGCTCCCACTTCTCATGAAGAGCAGACCACTCCCATTCCTTCAATGATTAGTGTTGAGGTTCCTCATGCTCAGCTTGATGAGCTTATAAGCCCAAATTCTTTAAGCCATCACTTTGAGTCTCAACACTCAAGTGATCAACCTTTAGGGGACAGTTACCATCCCCAACCTTTAGACTTAAACCAACCAATTCCTAAACTTAGCTTTTATACTGATGAAGATTTAGGTTTCAGTGAGTACCATGATTCTCTCTTCTTTTCCACTACTCAAAGAGAGATGAGTGCTCCTGAGTCTCCTATTTCTAGCCCATATCAGTCACCCATTATTGAGGTGGACACATTTGAACCTGTTTAGGATGTCCATATGGAAGAGGCTCTCACATTTGCAAGTGATTCCATCATTAAGAGCTCAAACATGGCAACTCTGCCCATTGACACCTCAATTGAGGCTACTAATGAGCAGAGGAAATCCAACAGCCAAGAACCTAAAGCTGGTGGTGAGAGTGAGGACTTTGGTCCAATTCTCTCATCCCCCAATGATTCTTCTGATGAAATGAGGGGAATTTGTGACTAAATGTGCAAAAACTGTCACAAACATGCACCTATTTAGTCTCCAAGGTTAGTCATCTTGAATCTCAAGTGACTACCTTGCAAAATAGGGTCAATGATCAGCAACTTGAGATTTCTTATCTCAAGGACAAACTAGCTGGGAGACCTTTAAGAGGAGCTCAACCA
>BJCM01265067.1:0-16569 GCA_018326385.1 Flaveria bidentis
AACTGCTTTCTTACTCTTGTAATTGTCTTAGCTATATCAATGAACTGTGAATTTGTTGATACTGCTTGAATCGATTACAATTGTTTGTGTTTCACTTGAATTGTTCTCATAGATCATTACAGATTGTCTCAATTGATCCTATTAATTGATATCGGAGCCTATCAACTGGTTCTGATTCAATCAATTGCTCTATCAATTGGTATCATAGCATATCAATTGATTTCAGGCTCTATTATGAGCATCACAGAAAGATTCACACGAGTTTAATTTGATTAACATCAACTGTTGCGTATCAAATGGATTCAAGTTTCTATCACGGTTTGAGGACCCTCGTTTCCGTCGATCGAACATCAAAACATGGTAATTAAAGAAATGTACATACTCGATTTAATTTGGGGAACAAAAGCCTTAACATTAATTTGATTGATAACATCGATCTGGGGCTCAATTTGATTTGGTTCAATCTAGGGTTTATAAATTTAGGGGTTTCTTTATAATTGTGTTTTTAAGTGATAAGATGTAACACCCAGATATTTTCTTTGAAGCCGACGAAAAAAGAAAAAGAAATAAAGTCCAAAGTTGGGGGACCAAACTTTCCAAAACGGATAAAAGATTGGATGAGTAGGGGAATAAGAGGGGAGGGCATCCCACACCCTCCCCACACTTGTAAGAATTATGCCAAAGAGGGAAGAGTGGGAGAAAAGGGAGAAAAGCTTGGTTCTTGTGGATCCGAGCGTGAAAGTTGAAGTGTAGCGGGTTGAATCGAAGCTCTACTCAACGGTGTTGTTTGTGTGAGTTCTAGGACCCCTCTTTTACAAGTTTTCAACTGATTTGGGGCTAGAACACATAGTTAAACCCGTTTTTGTAATATGTGTGTTGAACCCGAATGTGTGTGTTTGTGTGTGATACGAGTGGAATTTGTTTTCAGGCTTGTGTGTGCTTGAATGGTGTTGTGGTATGTATTCCTAAGATTTAGGATGGTTGATTTGAGCTTAAAAGAGGTTTGGAAGAGCTTGGAGGTCGAAAATGGCAGATTGGGTTCGGGATGAACTGCATTCTGCATCAGTTAGGGCTATGCAACCGAATGGCATGCGACTGGAGGTCATGCGACCAAAAGGAATGCGATTGAGGTCCATACGCATGTCAGTCGTACGACTGAGGTTCATTCGCATGTGAGTCGTGCGACTTGAGCCCATACACTTATGAGTCGTGCGACTGAGATTCATTCGCATGGGGGGTCATGCAACTGAGGTGGAATTCGAGGCGAACATTATGTGTCGCAAGAAGATGATTCGGTTGACAACGCCTGACGGGAGTTTGGTAACGATTCATGGGGATCAGGTCATGATGATCCCGAAAGTAATTTCAATGGCGGTGGTATGAAAGTGCATGAGGCGTGGAGGTAGTGCTTACTTGGCCTATGTAAAGGACGTGGATACGCCAACACCATAACTATCTGATGTACCGGTTGTGTGTGACTTTCCAGATGTGTTTCCTGAAGACTTACTAGGAGTGCCACCTAACAGAGAGATCGAGTTCCAGATCGATTTGATACCAGGTGTCCAACCTATTGCCAAGGCATCGTACCGATTGGCTCCGATTGAGATGAAAGAGTTGATGGAGCAATTGCAAGAGCTGCTTGATAAGGGGTTCATTAGACCAAGTATCTCTCCTTGGGGTGCTCTGGTCCTGTTCGTGAAAAAGAAAGACGATAGTATAAGGATGTGTATAGACTACCATGAGTTGAACAAGTTGACAATAAAGAACCGATACCCCTTACCGAGGATTGACGATTTGTTTGATCAGCTCCAAGGTGCCAGTTGGTTCTCAAGGATAGATCTTCGATCGGGCTACCATCAGCTAAAGGTGAAAGAGCAGGATGTCCCTAAAACAGCTTTTCACACGCGTTATGGTCACTACGAAATCCATTATCGTGTCATTTGGTTTGACCAACATGCCAGCTGCTTTTATGGATCTAATGAATCCAGTGTGTCGGCCAATGTTGGTTAAATCGGTGATTGTGTTCATTGATGATATTCTGATTTATTCAAAGAGCGAGATTGAGCACGCCGGTCACATTCGGGAGGTTTTGGAGACGTTGAGAAAGGAGAAGTTGTATGCCAAATTCTCCAAGGGTGCGTTCTGGTTGCGCGAGGTTCAATTCTTGGGTCATGTGGTGAATCCTGACGGAATTATGGTGGACCCGACAAAGGTGGAAGCGGTGATGCAATGGAAGTCTCCAAAGACGCCATTCGAGATTCGTAACTTCTTGGGTTTGGCGGGCTACTACAGAAGATTTATCCAAGACTTCTCTAAGATTGCTTCTGTACTAACTAAGTTGACTCGGAAGGATGTGAAGTTTGTATGGGGTCAAGCTCAAGAGAAGGCGTTCGAAGAATTGAAGGCGAGATTGACTCAAGCTCCTGTTCTATCATTACCCGATAGACGTGAAGATCTGGTGGTTTATTCTGATGCTTCCTACTCGGGGTCGGGGTATGTGCTAATGCAGAGAGGGAAGGTTATAGCCTATGCATCTCGACAGTTGAAGGTCCATGAGGTCAATTATCCTACACATGACTTGGAGCTAGCAGCCGTAGTCTTTGCGTTAAAGATTTGGAGGCACTATCTTTACGGGACAAAGTGCACCATCTTCACTGACCACAAAAGCTTGAAGTACTTCTTTGAGTAGAAGGATTTGAACATGAGGTAGAGACGATGGTTGGAGCTTATAAAGGATTATGACTGCAAGATCCATTACCATCCAGGCAAAGCCAACGTGGTGGCGGATGCCCTTAGTCGGAAAGAGAGACCCGAACCGATTCGGGTGAAAGCGTACCAGCTAATCATGACCTCTAATGTGATTAAGAAAGTTAAAGATTTTCAAGATGAGGCATTGAAAAAAGATCATCTTAACTCGGAAAGAATGAGAGGCCAGGTTGCGGAGTTGGGTGAAAACACACTTGGTGTTAAAACCCAATTTGGACAAATGTGGATACCTCGTTTTGGGAATCTACGAATGAAGATCATGGATGAAGCTCACAAGACTCGATAATCCATTCATCCCGGTGCCACAAAGATGTACAAGACATGAAGAAAGATTATTGGTGGCCGGGTATGAAGCGCGACGTGGTGGAGTACGTGATTAAATGCCTTACTTGTCTACTGGTGAAGGCCGAGCATCAAAAGCCGTATGGGAAGATCCAACCTTTAGATATATCGGAATGGAAGTGGGAGCACATCACCATGGATTTTATTACGAATTTGCCACGTACCTCGAAAGGGTATGACACCATATGGGTGATAGCTAACCATTTGACGAAGAGTGCTCACTTCCTACCGATCCGTAAGACATATTCATCTGAGAGGTTGGCTGATCTATTCATCAAGGAGATTGTAACTCGTCATGGTGTACCGGTGTCTATCGTGTCTGACCGTGACACCCGGTTTACATCCAAATTCTGGAAGAAATCCCACGATGCTATGGGGACGAGGTTACATATCAGCACGACTTATCATCCTCAGACTGATGGTCAGTCAAAGAGGACCATTCAGACATTTGAGGACATGCTTCTGGCATGTGTTATCGATTTTGGAGGAAGTTGGGATGACCACCTACCGTTAGTAGAGTTCTCATATAACAACAACTATCATGCCAGCATTGGTATGCCCCCTTACGAGATGCTATACGGTAGGAGATGCCGAACACCCATGTGTTGGGGCGACATCAGTCAGAAAGAGTTAGGGAGCATTGAGGTAATCGAGGCTACGACTGAGAAGCTTGAAAAGATCAAGGCCTTCATGAAGGCAGCCAAAGATAGACAAAAGTCGTATGCTGATAAACGACGCAGACCGATTGAGTTCAAGGTGGGTGACCTGGTTATGTTGAAGGTCTCACCTTGGAAGGGAATCATCCGATTCAGAAAGCGGGGCAAGTTGAGCCCAAGGTATATAGGGCCTTTCCGAATCATTGCTCGAGTAGGAGAGGTGGCCTATAGACTGGAATTACCAGATGAGTTAAATGGAATTCACCCGACGTTCCATGTATCTCATCTGAGGAAGTGTTTAGCGGATGAAGATATGATTGTTCCACTGGAGGATATCGAAGTAGATGAACGGCTCAATTATGTGGAGCAACCAGTGGCAATCATCGATCGAATAGAAGAGGCTGAGGAATAAAGTGGTTCCTCTTGTGCGTGTACAGTGGAAGCACATGAAAGGATCTGAGTCTACGTGGGATACTGAAGAAGAAATAAAGCATCACTACCCACGTTTGTTCGAGGAATAACAGGTTTCAGGGACGAAACCTATATAAGGGGGGTGGACTTGTAACACCCGAATATTTTCTTTGAAGCCAACGAAAGAAGAAAAAGAAATAAACTCCAAAGTCGGCGGAACAAACATACCAAAACGGGAGAAAGATTTGATGAGTGGGGGAATAAGAGGGGAGGGCAGCCCACACCCTCCCCACACTTGTAAGAATTCTGCCAAAGAGGGAAGAGAGGGAGAAAAGGGAGAAAAGCTTGGTTCTTGTGGATCCGAGCGTGAAAGTTGAAGTGTAGCGGGTTGAATCGAAGCTCAACTCAATGGTGTTGTTTGTGTGAGTTCTAGGACCCCTCTTTTACAAGTTTTCAACTGATTTGGGGCTGGAACACATAGTTAAACCCATTTTTGTAATGTGTGTGTGTTGAACCCGAATGTGTGTGTTTGTGTGTGATGCGAGTGGAGTTTGTTTTCGGGCTTGTGTGTGCTTGAATGGTGTTGTGGTATGTATTCCTAAGGTTTAGGATGGTTGATTTGAGCTTAAAAGAGGGTTGGAAGAGCTTGGAGGTCGAAAATGGCAGATTGGGTTCGGGATGAACGGCATTCTGCATCAGTTAGGGCTATGCAACCGAATGGCATGTGACTGGAGTCATGCGACCGAAAGGAATGCGACTGAGGTCCATACGCATGCCAGTCGTGCGACTGAGGTTCATTCACATGTGAGTCGTGCGACTTGAGCCCATATACCTGTGAGTCGTGCGATTGAGATTCATTCGCATGGGGGGTCATGCGACTGAGGTCCATACGCCTAGGTCCATCCGTATTAGGTCCATTCGCACCTGTGTCCATCTGCATTAGGTCCATTCGCATGGGTATTCATCCGCATTGCGTCCATCCGCATGGGTTCAGTCGCCTGGGAGGCCATGCGACTGAAGGGTTCCCATACGCCCAAGTAGGGTTGGTGTACCCGAGGGAACGTAGTTTATGTACTGACTTTCGGGGGAAAGTGCAGATGTAAGTTTTGATGTGGAAGGTTTCCGGGAGTTCATGTAAGATTACTTTTGAGGTCATAGACGTTATGTTGGGCATGATGATGATGTATGGTGTTGTGTGATTATGCATGATGTATGTTATGTATGTATGATGATGCTATGTATGATGATGTTAGCTGTGCATGTTAATGCTCCTTATTGTTATGTATGATTACTTACCCATGACTTTACGTTGAATGTTAACAAATGAAATGAAAGTATTATGTGACGTAAAGTGGAAGATAATAAAAAGAGGAACATGATGATTGAATGCATGCATTAATGAATGAATGAATGTAAGAAAGGCTTGCAAGCAAATGTATGGAGGTTCACACCCTATGAAGGGTGTTAGCTCAACAGTGTGCGGGTTAGCTACCCCGGAAGGATGCACACTGGGGTCCAATCTTTGTGATTGACCATATGTATGGGATCCTTGCCGCTTGCCCTAGGTGCTGGAGTCAGCTTCATGCACAATGTTCGAGGTCTATGAAAGACCTCAGGCCTAGTAACCAGCTTCGTGCACAATATTCAGGGTATAACATATGGCATTGATCCGGAATGAAGAGAAAAGATAAGTGGTGAATGTACTTGCCTTAGGTAGTGGAGTCAGCTCTGTGCCTAATGTTCGAGGTCTATGAAAGACCTCAGGCCCAGTTACCCGCTTCGTGCACAATGTTCGGGGTAAAGTACATGTCATCGAAAGTAATGAACGTACAAATAAAAGGAAGAAAGTATGAACGATTAATGAAGATAATAATGATATTATCTATGGGTACGTATGATGTATGATCGCATGAAAGTAAAGAATGATTTTAATGAAAGAAAAGTATGTTTTATTATAAAACTAGAACTCATTCAGCAACGCTGACTTTTATGTGTTTTCAGTTGGCAGGTAATGGTTGCTGAGGATGGCACGAGGCGGCTACTCAGCTCTTTTGGATGGTATCCATATTTGTAATGCTTTTGTGATGTAATGCAACATGTATTTTGTAACTTGATAACGATGTATTGTTTTGCAAAAGCTTTTATAATGAAATGATATGTCTATTTTGATAATTCTGCTGCGAGGTTTTATAAAAGTTAAATGTATTTGCATGTTTTATAAGTGACGATCGACCAACTATGAGCGTCCCGGGAACGGGGCCTTATAACTATCGTGTATCAAACGGATTAACGTTTATCTGATCCTAAATCATTACAACTCTCAATTCCTCCTGAAACAAACAACAACATCGATTTTAGTCAACCACTTTCACGCAACCTGCACCTTAATCGAACTCCAGTCTTTGGGCATTGTCATCTCTAATTGATTGAGGGCTTAGAATCATGAGCATCACCCAAAGATTCACACGAGTTTAATTTGATTAACATCAACTGTTGCGTATCAAGCGGATTCAAGTTTCTGTCACGGTTTAAGGACCCTCGTTTCCGTCGATCGAACATCAAAACAGTGTAATTAAAGACAAGTACATACTCGATTTAATTTGGGGAACAAAAGCCATAAATTAATTTGATTGATAACATCGATCTGGGGCTCAATTTGATTCTGTTCAATCTAGGGTTCATACATTTAGGGGTTTCTTTATAATTGTATTTTTAAGTGTTAAGAACCATTGCCTAGCATGGTTGCGGCCCTGGTCTACTGGTTACCTACACACATTCCCTGCCCGAGGTCCCAGGTTTGAACCCAGCAACCTCAATTCTTTTTGAAGGCTTTTCAGCCTATAAAAATTACAGAAGATTTCTAAAATTATAAAAATCAATTTTGTAAGCTTTATTTATTTTTTAAGACACCTAATTATTTTCTTTAATTTTTTTTCTTTAAACACTTTAATATATTTATAAAATATTATCTTTTAACAAGTGTTACACTTAGTTTAATTTTATAAATATAGACTTTAATTAATAGTTTAAATCAGTAAATTATTATTTCAAATATTAACTATATACATTATTGTTTAAGTGATGGTTATTTTAAAAAAATAAAAACATATTTAAATTATACTTAGACTTTATTACAAATGGTTTTCTTTTCTTAATATTAAAGCGATTAAATAGTATATTTTACTTCCATTGACTCAAAATATAATCAAATATACCATTTTTAGTTGGATTTAATTATTAAAATCCCAAATACCAAATTGAAACCCTAGTCCTCGTTAATTCGTTAAACTTGTTATAATTAAACTTTAATCTTGTAAATATATATATATATATACCTTGTGAAGGTTTACGTTGGAACGACGGCTACTATTTTTCTTATTATTCATCAATTATATATTTATTGATCATGTGAGTATTTCTATACCCCTTTTGCATATTTTTTTACATTTTAGGGTGAAACATGTTACCTTATAACCATTGCACTTGTAAACTCGTTTGATTCTTGTAAACACTTGGGCAATTCACTCGTTTGTTGTGGTTAGTTGAACTTTAGTAATTACCATATACTGACTATTATATGTGCAATCATTAACTATTGCTAGCTTGGCGACGTCATAGATCTATGGGCTTGACAAGCCTGCTTGGTTAATCCACGTACACTTAGCTAATCGTATAATCTTGTAAACTGTTAAGGTTTGATTGTTACATATGTTATACATCCCTAGTTACTTTGCTCACTAACTTATGACATGAATTGCCATCTTTTATATATTTATGTATGAAAACTATGGAAATCTCACCAACATTATGTTGACCTTTTATTTTTAACATGTTTCAGGAAACGCGCAAGTTTGATTGTCCTCCTTGAAGCTTATTCACATCTAGGAATAGACCTAGTTAAATAAATGAGTTGTCTTGAATTATTTCATGTTACGTTATGTTGATTTCTTATTTGAGACTTATAGTTGTAATTTACATTTAAAAATTATGGTTATAATTTTTGGTATAAATATAGCGTTATGTGGTTGTGAACAATTTTAACCCTCACATCTCGAAAATTCCGCTGTCAAGGTTGGGGTGTGACAAATTGGTATTAGAGCCTATAACTATAGGGATTTAGGTTATTAGAAATGGTGACCTAGGCTATAGTTTATGCATGAACCTTATAGAATAATATTTATATTCTTGTAAATATAAAATATGGTTTGCATGTTACATAATGTTATGCCTTCTTATGTGCAACTTGATGCCTTAGCATAGGATTACCTTGTAAATGCTTAAACATTGTTACTTGTCTCCCGTAGACTTATTTTTGATTTTTTAATTCTCCCCGGCGAATGAAACTTCTTAAACTTATTCTCGACGACACGTGGGTTCGTACACCTTATATCTATCTTTTAAATCTTTAGACTTTATGTCTAATCTAGACAAATCTCATCAAGGTTTTGATTTCATGAACCTAAGGAATATTGTGTGACACATAGACACCTGTATTCTGGATTTCTTGGCAAAGCCTTCGGGCTAAGGTAAGTATTTCACATAAATCCTACGGGACTAGTTATGCTTACTTAGGGATTCTGGGATGAGTGATAAACTATGGTCAACATACACAAGTTTCTAAGGCAAATGGGTCAATTTACCTTGACGTGTCAATGTTTCCAAATGGTAATGCGTTACCAAATGTAACCATTCTGTGTGCCTTACCACTTTTGACTTATTCTTGTTTAAATTACTATCCTTTGTTATTCTCATTCCCGTGTCTAACTCATTTTGTATATCCATCATGTCTCGTCACCATGGAAAGCGTGGAAGTTCCGATCGTAAACTCGCTGCAATGATCGCCCGACAAATGGTTGTTGTGCTCCCGTCAATGCTGAACTTAGCAGCACTTTAATGGCCAATAACAACAACAACACCAATGGAAACAATAATGGTGCTGACAACAACGCCCATGGGGAGAATAGTAACAACCAAAATGGGAACAATCGCACCTGCACCTTTAAGCATTTCAAGTCGTGTAAACCCACTAGCTTTAGTGGAAAAGAAGGAGCCACTGGACTTCTCGAGTGGTTCGAGAGTATGGAGAACGTGTTCATCGTGAGCAAGTGTCCCAATGAATTCAAGGTCCGCTATGCTGCGAGCGTTCTTCAACAACGGGCGCTCACATGGTGGAACATGAGAAAAGGAACCGAGGGACTGAAGCTGCCTTGGTATTACCTTGGAAAGAATTTAAGGATATAATGATCCAAATATTCTGCCCGAGGAGTGAGTTGCAGAAGCTGGAGGAAGAATTTTGGAATCTCAAGGAAGACGGTGGAAATCATTAGGCTTATTACACCGGCATCATGAGTTGAGCATGCTCCTACCACACATGGTGGATACCATGACCCGCAACATTGAGAAATTTATCAAGGGGGTACCACCTCAAATACAAGATATCATGGTGGGTAGTAGGCCCACAACTTTGGAAGAGGCGATTATTATCACCACACAACTCACTGAGAATCATATTAGGACTAGCACCATGTCGGTGAAAGGTGCCAAAACTGCTGCAAAGGTGACACCCGAGGCTACAAAGGAGGTGAAGGCCGAGTCCTCCTTCCAAAAAAAGACAAGCAAGTTCACCCCGACTCGCAATTACGTGGTGACAGCACCAAATTCTCCTTAAAGGCAACTTGTTGTTGCAAATGAAGCC
The DNA here is from genome assembly GCA_018326385.1 of Flaveria bidentis. NCBI lineage: Eukaryota > Viridiplantae > Streptophyta > Magnoliopsida > Asterales > Asteraceae > Flaveria > Flaveria bidentis. The sequence goes on from BJCM01265067.1 coordinate 9,871, forward strand.
CCCGTGGCGAGAGCTTATTCTGGGTCGTACCCAATGTGCAATACTTGCAAGTACCATCACGCGAGTAACACTCCATGACGAGTTTGCTCGTTGTGTGGGAAGTATGGGCATCTGGTGGCTACTTGCCTTCGTGCCAAGAACAATATTACGATGCTTGCTAATCAAGCCTATTACAACTGTGGTGAGCCTGGGCATATTCGTCCACAATCTCCCCGTAATACGGGAACTGTGCCACCGACTCGTGGAAGAGCTTTTAACATCAATGCCAACCAAAACAAGCCAACAACGATGTGGTGAATGGTACGTCATTAAGTTTCTTTTAATCGTTCCTTTTCTTGTAAAAATCCCTATTTGCGTTCATCATATCAATAATAGGTCATTACTGAAGAGGTATGTATCTTGTAAATAGTCATTATGCTTCTGCACTGTTTGATTTGGGTATGGATAGGAGTTTCGTGTCTTTGGAGTTCGAGTCTATGCTCTATAAGCCACGTGTTAATCTAGAAAGATCCTTTACGGTCGAAGTCGGCGATGGAAAATCGATCGTCGTTGACGCCGTAATACGCAATTGTCTTCGGAAGAAATCTATCTTCATAAACTGGCTTCGGAAGACTTTGTCTTTGAAGCTTCGGAAGACTTCATATTTGGCTTCGGATGATATTGGTCTTGGCTTCGGAAGATTTTACACTTAGAATATTTCTTGTGTAAGATGTAAAACTTCCGAAGCATTTCTACTTTAGTACTTTAGTGCATGCATGCAGAGAGACTTTAGATGCTTTGGATGCTTTGAATGTTTTGACTGCATCAGACTTATTAGAATTCTTACAAGATTAGTTTTTAAGTTATATATAAACAAATTTATAATATGAGATCTAAGCGAGATTATGTTAAAATGAATATATTGGTTTGGACTAACCTATGTTAAAAAAATTAAGTGGTATATTAGTGTATAACTACAATTTAAGAAATTATTTAGGGACTAACATGTAGGTCATTTAATACAAAAGAGATGCGGTTAAAAACACATCCAACTTCAAAATAAAATTTAGATGCTCGTAAGGCTACAGTCTACAGAGCCCATAAAATTAGACGAAAACCATATGCAAAACAGGCTAGACAAGGCAACAAACTATCATTGGAGGTTTATTCCTTTATTTTACTTTTAGGCCCAAGTTCTATGTTGTCAATAACTATTTTCTAGTTCAGTTGTCATTTCTTTATTTCTGTTGTCAATAGTTATTTCTTGTTAAAATTATACTCTTTTTTACTAAGGCCCTAGTATAGTGAATTTATTGATTCAGATTTATCAATTTTTTCTAAAACAATGTTCTCAAAATTAGAAATATGTAATTTATGCATATAAATACAAACATACACCCAAGTGTATTTTTACATCATTTTCTATTGTCTTGATATAGTCTATATATTTTTTTATTATCTCGATACTCTCTGCAAGATATTTTTTGCAAACAGATATCCCGTCATACCCTTTTTGTTCAGCATCCGAAACAAACCTGTCATCTCAAACTAACTTCCCACAATTTCAACACTACACAAGCCAACAAACTTATTTTTCTTAAATTAGCCATTATCTACACGAAAGTGCCTTTCCTCTTCAATATGGATATACCAAATTTCGATTGTCACCTTCCCCACCTCATTCTCAATTTGGAGAACCATATGCGAGTCAATACCAACGACTATAAGATGAATCAGAAGATGACACACAACCTAAGACACAAAACGAGCAAGAAGAAGATGATGAAGTGTTAACTTCCTAAATAGTAATAAGCTATGGCCTTGAACACAAGAGGAAGAGATAGTAAAGGCGTACATATGCATCCAAGGAGCAATTTACGGGAAATCAGCAAACCTATAACTCATTTCGGAAAAAGATTTACCGACATTTGATTCCCACTTAAGCTACCCACTTGGTCGTAACACTCATCAATTGATTTTTAATGGAAGGATGTGAATGAAAAGATTACTAGTTTTGTAAGTATTTATAATGAAAAAAAGTTATTAAAGATGAGTAATAGTTAATCAATTGATGACTTATTAAAGGCAGCACAATAATAGCATATAAAGCTACATAAAACAAAGAAAGCTTTTACTACTATTAAAGTGTTGGAAGTTCTTAACACTCATCCCTAATGGAGGAAGGGTCCTTTCATGAACGAAGACATGGAAGACTCAAATTTTAAAAGAGCAAAGACTATCGAATTGGATGAAAAATCATTTAAAGCCAAGTTTAAGTCTTTTGTTTATTTTGTTATAATCATTAAAATTTTATAAATTGTAGCTTTAATTTATTAAAATTTTATAAATTGTAGCTTTAATTTATTAAAATATTTAAATTTAAATATAAAAATTAAAAAAGATTTTGAATACACGAGTTAAAAATGCATTTCGGGATTTTAGGGTTGGTTTAGACAAAGATTATGTGAGACATATGTAAAGGAGAGAAAGTGAAAAGATTGAGTTGGGGAAAGAATGGGCTCGGCTCTCTCACCTTTAGAGTAACGTTATAGTAACCGTGTAAACACTTATGTCACCTAAACTATCAAATAAGATTTTTTTTTCATTTTTTTAAAATTCTTCATATTATTCTAACAAAACATTATATTCCAAATACTCTTAAAATTATATATCATCACCTACTTTTATATATAATTTCAGTAAATTAAATTAACTTTAATAATAGTATACTTTTAGATTTTATATCAACTAAAATAAATTAAATATAATAGAAAACTAATAACTGATAAATAAAACTATATAAACTAAAAATAAAAGTTACATAAACTAAAAATTAAATTACATAAACCAACTACTCTTTATGAGACCATAAATGTACTAAATTGATTGAACCGAGAGCTTCATCATTACACAAATTTGTCAATCCTAAATCTTCTGTCTGTCCACACCTTGGTTATTCTGGTTCATCATCCGACCCAACTTTTAAAACATTTCCTTCATCTTCCATGATCAAAATATGCAATATAATGCATGCATACGTTATATCACTTATAATAGTGTACCATCAAGCTTCGGGGACAAATGCCCTGTTGACATATTTTTTGTTGATTCATGGCAAGTTTTGATTTCAAGAATATCCTTAGTTTTGTGGATATGTGAAAAGTATTATAAGTGTGGCCATTCAGAATAAATTCCATCTATAAGATAGTATATGTAATGCATTATGTGTCATTCACTCTAAAAATTACATGGATGTATTATTTTCTAAAATTTGTAGAATATTGGAGATTGACTTATAACATTGACGCCCTTGTTTAATCATTATACTCCAAAATAGGCATGTCAAATCCACAAGTGACACAATTGTTTTGATCATGATGATGGGTGTCCATGATCATCTCGCATATATTGGCCTTTACATGCAACTAGGTAGTTTTTCACCCCAATGCAAGCAATCACTGCTTCCTAGAATTCCAAGGGACCATGCTTGGTTGCATTTGTGCTGAGCAACATGAATAATGTTTGCAAACATTTTACCGCACTACCTCCCCTTAAGTTGCATTTGTGTAGATATCTGATCCTTGTTTGCTTCGCGGTTGTTGTGGTTGGAATCATCATGCCTTAGGACTTTTTCTAGCCATGGACAAGGGCATCATCCACCCTACTATCAACTCTATCGCACCAATGACCATTGCGCAAGTGCTTACCTCGAACTCTTCATTTTTTATTCTCAATCTAGGATGATTTGCCTAGACCCTTTGCGGCCTATTATCATGTTACCACATATGGGCCTTACTGGTATGTGGAATTGAGTGCCTTGGACCACTAGACCAACTCCAACTCCTCAGTCTTTGGTCTTTCTCCTGTCTCAGCCTCAAGTACTGTATACATTACCTTTGAGAAGAAGCAATCCCTCCTAATCTCTCACAAAGGTTACTTAGTTCTACCAAACAATCTATTATTAAAAGATATTTTTGTTGTTCCTAACCTTACAAAAAAAAAAAAAACTTTTATCCATAAGTAAATTAACTTAAGATAATTATGTGAAAAATTTTCTCTCTTACCCTGAACTCTCTCAACTATTCTTTGTACAAATTTATTTATCTAGGTTGTAGAGAGTACAACCTCTTACCCTGACAGCAAAATCATTCCATTTCTCCCATCATTAGGACAAAATAAACCATCAGGAAACACTATAACGATGTTAACATAACCTAATGCCTAATGACTGTTGACCAACATTGATCAAATTCCAAATCATCACCATCGATAAGGGCTAAAACTAACAAAATTCACTGAATCAATGTATGCATATACATCTTGAAATTAAGCATTGATGCTCACTCAAAGTTTTCCACAACTTAATGAACTCATGAAATGAATATAACTTGATGGTTGTGATTGAAATGCGACATAGAGAATGTATTGATATGATTTATGAAACGATACAATGTTTTATAATCCAGTTTTCCATGTCGTGCTTCCAGCCCTAGGATTTGGATGAAGTAAACTTGTCATAGGTGATGAGAACTCCTTGGAACACAGAAAAATTCTTGAGAAGAAGAAGGGGTAAGGATTATTTGGTTAACGTTACATGCGTGAGAGAAATAAGAAAATGAAAGAGACAAAGAACCAAATGTGTTATGATTAGATAAATGATCAACCAAGTTTGTAATTTAAACAAAGACTATAACTCATTATTTTGGCATTGCAATTAGGGTTGTTTAAAAAACTCGTGGCTCATAGCTCACTCGTTAGCTTGACTCGCTAGAGTTGTTTAAAATATCTCGCTCGAAATTGGCTCATTCAGAATGTAACCAAGCCCGAGCGAAGATCAACTTGACTCGCTAGTAGCTTATTAGCTAGTTTGTTGGCTCGTTCATTAGCTTCGGTCATTGGCTCGTTCAAAATTAAGCCTAAATTATAATTTTTATAAATTATAAACAAATATTATATAAAATTATTTAAATAGAATATAGGCATATTTTTGTTTTGACTTGGCATGCATTTTGATATAATTTTGTTTGTAAAAGAGGCAGGTCAAGTATAATACGTTTGCGTTCAATGGTATAAATTAGAGTTGCTATACGGTTCGATGAGAATTAGTCTAACGACAAGTCGGGTTGATTGTTAGTCTATACTTGGATTTAAATTTATTGGTCTATGTTTTGACTATAATACGTTTTTGTTCAACGGTATAAATTCGAGTCGTTTTACGACTCGACGTGAATTTAATCCGGAAACAAACCAGATCGATTGTAGTCTGAATTTTATTATGTCGTGTATGATACCGCTACAACACGTGACAAGTAAGTAACTAGTTATTTAAATAGAATATAGGCATATGTTTGTTTTAATATTTACTAATGAAAAATCTGAAGTGTAAAATATCAAGGATCATATTTTATAAAATATCAATCTCATATCATTATATGAACGAGTTAGGATAAACATATGGAATAATATTTTATTTTATTTATACATATAAATATGTGTATAAATTACAAAATGATTAAAAAAATTATATACTAGTTAGCTCGCAAGCCGAGCCTGAGCCCACATTTTAAGCTCATTATGATAAACGAGCCGGCTCGATGCAACTCGGTTTTTAATCTCGTTGAGCCCGAGCCCACCCTGAGCCGGCTCGTATTGTTTATAGCTCTAATCGTAAACCATGAAATGCAAAAACCAATAACAATTAACAACTACCGATTCACAAATTACATTTCGTTAACGGTTGCAAGACTTGTTATTTTCTTGTTTACATTATTTTAGTACAACATCAAGAAGAAAATGTGAAAAAAAGAAACAAAAAATATTAACAAGCAAGATTGCAACATAAAGAAGTTAGTTGACTTTTGAATGTCATTCTCGTCCTTTCTGCTAGCCATTAACTAAGCCAAACCATTAAACCATACCTTCTTTCATACATGCACCCACGTTCATCTATACATAAATTTCCCAATTTTCTCCCAATGCCTTTTCTATTTCAAAAAATAAAAACTTAAACAAAAGATTAATTACCTCAAGTAGCTCATACATATTCAAATCATGCTAACATGCTACACATAACTTTTCACAGGAGAAAGTCATAAACCTCAAGAAACATCGATCATCATTCACTTCGATTGCACGCACTCTAGAAACCAGAAGCATGTCAGATGAATCCGAAAGCGATAAACCTCCAGTTCCAACTCCATTTAAACGGCCTAATTCGGGTTATCTTTTTGTACTTTTATGTTCTTTCCTCAAATGTTGGAGATAGTTTTTTACAGAATTTCTATAACTTTTTTTTTTTTGTAGATATGGGACAAATGAAAGAGAGATTTGTGAGGCTGCTCCTGGGAGAAGATATGACGGGTCGTGGAAAAGGGGTTTCATCGGCTTTAGCTTTATCGAATGCCATTACAAATCTTGCTGGTAATATTTTCTTATTTGATTCGGGTTTATCAGAACAACTTGGAAGTTTTTGATTCATTTATCTTCAGATTTTTGGGCAATTTGCAGCTTATGTGTTTGGAAAACAGAATAAACTTGTCCCAGTTCCAGAAGATAGAAAAAGAAAATGGAGAAAAGAAATTGATTGGCTCCTGTCAGTGACTGATTATATCGTCGAGTTCGTCCCATCTCAACAAATAGGCAAAGATGGATCGAATATGGAGGTCAATTACTTGCATTTTGTAGCATTTTCGTATGTGTTTTATATCATCTTCAGAGGTG
>BJCM01265068.1:0-14193 GCA_018326385.1 Flaveria bidentis
TTAATTAGACTCGTTATATTGATGACAAAGATGTAATTAATGGTTTTTGAAACTTAAAAATGGTTTTATTTATAATAATAATATAGATATAACGGTGTATTTTATGGTGATGATAGTAATATGGGCAAGGTTTTAAATAACAGTTATGTAATGGCAAAGCATAAGCGTATCCACACAGGTAATTCATAAAGGTGAGGAATGACAGATTAACGAAAAGATGACGGAAATACGTCAATAGATGGACCTTTGGTGACGGATGTCACATTCCCCAAACTGAATCGGGCGCCGAGTCAGCAAGGGAACAATCAACAACAGGTGATGGCCATATCTGGAAATCAAGGCCCAACAAATCAAGGAAATGCAGCTCGGGGACGCGCGTTCGTCATCAGAGCGAACGATGCCCGTCAGGACCCGAATGTTGTCATGGGTACGCACTTACTCAATAATCACTTCATATCTATATTATTTAATACTGGGACAGACAATAGCTACATATCTTTTGAGTTTGTGCATTTGCTCGATTTGAGTCCTAGTAGGCTAGAAACTAGCTACTCCGTAGAAATGGCCAATAGTAGGGTTGTACAGGCCGATGCAATCATTAGAAAGTGCTCGATGATATTGGAGAACCATGCCTTCGATATAGACTTGATACCCTTTGAGTTAGGGAGTTTCGACGTGATTGTGGGAATGGATTGGTTGTCGAAACACGGAGCTGAGATTGTCTGTCGGGACAAAGTGGTACGAATCCCCATGCCAAACGGGGAGGTGCTCAGAATTCAAGGAGAACGACCGGGAAGAAACCTAAAGCTTATCTCCTGCATGAAAGTACGCCGAAGTTTACGAAAGCAATGCTACGTATTTCTGGCTCACGTAGTAGAAAAGAAGGAAGAGGAGAGGAAATTGGTAGATATTCCAGTAGTACGGGACTACCCAGATGTATTTCCTGATGACTTGTCTGGTTTGCCTCCTCCACGACAAGTGGAATTTCGTATAGATTTGGTTCCTGGAGCTACACCGGTGGCAAAGACGCCATATCGGTTAGCACCATCAGAAATGCAAGAGTTATCCAGTCAATTACAGGAACTACTTGAGAAGGGTTTTATCCGGCCGAGTCACTCACCATGGGGAGCACCGGTGTTATTTGTCAAATAGAAAGATGGGTCGTTCTGAATGTGTATCGATTACCGCTAGTTGAACAAATTAACCGTGAAGAATCGGTATCCTCTCCCCAGGATCGACGATCTGTTTGACCAGCTGCAAGGAGCTTCATATTTATCCAAGATCGACCTTCATTCTAGATATCATCAACTAAGGGTTTTCGAGGATGACATACCGAAAACAACATTTAGAACTCGTTATGGGCACTATGAGTTTTTGGTCATGCCGTTCGGGTTGACTAACGCACCAGCTGTGTTTATGGACCTAATGAATCGGGTGTGTAAACGTTATTTGGATAAGTTTGTGATCATGTTCATAGACGATATACTTATCTACTCCCGATCGAAGGAGGATCATGAAGAACACCTCGGGGCAATACTGGAACTATTACGGGAAGATAAACTTTTCGCCAAGTTCTCAAAGTGTGAATTTTGGTTGCGAGAAGTGAAATTTATGGGGCATGTGGTGGATAAGGATGGGATTCATGTAGATCCCGGTAAGATTGAAGCGGTGAAGAAATGGGAAACACCCCAGACACCTTCAGAGATACAACAATTCTTAGGACTGGCCGGATACTATCGATGTTTCATCGCGAATTTTTTGAAGATCGCTCAACAGTTAACACTGCTGACTCAGAAAGACAAGAAATTTGATTGGGGACATGCACAAGAACAAGCGTTCCAAATGTTGAAAGAAAAGTTGTGCAACGCACCGATATTGTCCCTCCCAGACAGAACTGATGATTTTGTGGTGTACTGTGATGCTTCACACCAAGGATTGGGATATGTGCTAATGCAGAAGGATAAGGTGATTGCCTATGCTTCGTGACAACTTAAGGTGCATGAAAAGAACTATACAACTCATGATCTGGAGTTGGGCGCTGTAGTATTTGCACTTAAGATATGGAGGCATTACCTGTATGGAACCAAATGCATCATCTACATAGATCATAAGAGCCTCCAACATATCCTGGATCAGAAGGAACTTAATATGCGTCTGCGACGTTGGGTAGAACTACTTAGTGACTACGATTGTGAAATCCGATATCATCCGGGGAAAGCGAATGTGGTGGCTGATGCTCTAAGCCGCAAAGAACGTGTGAAACCACTACGTACACGAGCGTTGGGATTGACCAATCAAACGAATTTGAAAGCTCAGATCCAAATTGCACAAAATAAGGCGTTGAAAGAAGAAAACCTTGCGGGAGAAGAGTTTCGAGGGTTGGATAAACAAATGAGTTGCAAGGATGATGGTATACAGTACTTCATGGATCGTATATGGGTACCCAGATGGGGAGTTGTGCGTACCTTAGTCATGGATGAAGCACACAAGACATGATATTCTGTCCATCCTGGTGCAGATAAGATGTACCACGATCTTAAGGATCTGTACTGGTGGCCAGGCATGAAGAAAGACATTGCTATGTACGTAAGCAGATGCTTAACATGCTCGAAAGTTAAGGCTGAACACCAGAAACCATCAGGATTATTACAGCAACCTGAGATTCCTGAGTGGAAATGAGAAAACATAGCCATGGATTTTATTACCAAATTCCCTAGAACGAGCAGCGGACATGACTCGATATGGGTCGTAGTGGATCGGATGACGAAGTCAACTCACTTCTTGCTGACCCGAGAAGACTACAAAATGGATTAGTTGGCGAGATTGTACATAAAGGAGGTCATGACAAGACACGGAGTGTCGGTGTCGATTATATCTGACCGTGACAGCCGATTTACTTAACGATTTTGGCAGACACTGCAGAAAGCGATGGGCACTCGATTAGATATGAGTACCGCCTATCACCCACAAACAGACGGCTAAAGTGAACGAACTATACAAACATTGGAAGACATGCTGAGGGCATGTGTAATCGACTTTGGTGGTAGTTGGGACACTCATCCACCGCTGATTGAGTTCTCTTACAACAACAGCTACCATACGAGCATTGGATGTGCTCCATTTGAGGCATTGTATGGAAGGAAATGCAGATCTCCCGTTTGTTGGGCAGAGATTGGTGAAAGCCAGTTAACATGCCCAGAGATTATCTAAGAAACAACCGACAAGATTTTCCAAATAAAAGACCGACTAAAAGCTGCCAGAGATTGCCAAAAGAGCTATGCCGACCATCGTCGGAAGCCTCTAGAATTTAACATTGGGGATCGAGTTTTACTCAAAGTCTCTCATAAGAAGGGAATCGTTCGATTTGGAAAGAAAAGGAAGTTAGCCCCAAGATATGTAGGACCATTCGAGATTCCAGAAAGAATTGGTCCAGTGGCTTACCGATTAAGGTTACCACAAGAACTCAGTGGTGTACATGATACGTTCCACGTGTCGAACCTCAAAAAGTATTTGGCTGATGAATCCCTTCATGTGCCAATTGCAGAAATCAAGATTGATGAAAAGCTCCATTTTGTCGAGGAACCCATTGAGATCATGGATCGAAAGGTAAAGAAATTGAGGCGCAGCAGAATACCAATTGTCCGCGTGAGGTGGAACTCCAAACGAGGGCCAGAGTTTACATGGGAATAGGAAGACCAGATGAAACTTAAATATCCGCACCTATTCGAGGATGACACTCTTGGACCTAGCTCCAGCTGAATTTCGGGACGAAATTCTCTCAACTGGGGGATACTGTGACATCCGTCACTACAAGGTCCGTCAATTAACGCGGTTTCCGTTAACTTTTCTTGAATGTTCATTCTTCATCCTTATAAACTATTCGTGTGGATATCATTCTTGCTTTATCATCTTTATTCTTGTGCTCTCATAGTAAACGTATCCTATCTTTAAAACTTTTACAATTTTCATCATCGTTATCACTAAATATACCATTTTTTATATAATATTATTGTCATTAATAAAACCATTTTTAAGTTAACAATATCATTAATTACATATTTATCATTAATATAACTCGCCTATTAAAGTCGTTTTCAACCGAAACAAATTTGGGAACTTGGGGGCTAAGTGCAGGGACCAAATGTGACATTTTGCCAAACTAGAGTTGGGTATAAATACCCATATTCCAGCCCTAGCCTCCATTTCATCTTCTTCTTCTTCATCTTCTTCTCCTTTCACTTCCTCCTCCTCCTTGCACCGAAACCGCCCATTTTCTTTGCGTTTTCACCAGCAAGACCTCGACTACAGCTGAGTCTACTCCTTTCTTGCAGGTAGACGACCTTGGTCGTCCGTTTTCTTGCTTGTTTACTACTATTCTTTTAGGGTTTCGGGTGCTCGGGGCCAACCTGAGCACATGAGGTCGTGTGGATGCGTGTGATGTCTTTTTGCGTGTTCTTCTTGTTTAGGTGTGTTTGAAATGTGTTTCTGGAAGTCTTTGTGGTGTAAATCTTGTGCACGGAGTAGCCGAAGGCTGCTCTGCACTTCCGCAGTCGCGAATCTGCTATTCTGACGACTGGGTCTGCCGTGCGACTGAGTCGTGCGACTGGGTGTGTCGTGCGACTGTGTCTCTCGTGCGACTCAGTTGTGTGACTGGGTGTATCGTGCGACTGAGTCGTGCAACTGTGTGTATGCGTCCGATTGAGTCTATGCGGATAAATGTGTGCGATTGTGCGTGTATCGCACGACTGAATTCCTTGTCGCACGAATGGAGGTTCAGTCGTACGAATGAAGCTGATTTGTACGAGTGAAGGTTGATTCGTGGGTATGGAAGTTGAGTCGTGCGATTGAGTGCTGTGTGGTATGACTGAATGCTGAGTCACACGAATGAAGGTTCAATCGCACGAATGAAGCTGATTCGTACAAATGAAGGTTGATTTGTGTGGATGGAGTGTTGAGTCGTGCGTCTGGTCCTGTCGTGCGACTGAAGTTGCTGTGTGTGAATTCCTTCTTGTGTGTGGTGTGTGTATGTCGTGTGATGATAAGGTGACATCGACACGGTTACCATTGCTAATGACAACATTAAAGTTAACACTCTAAAACTTACTAATGTATTCACAAATCAAATCAATGTTAACATTTTCACAATTATCAAGAACTGATTTGTAACCACTAATATTTACTAAGTACTTCTCTATAACAATAAAACCTTTACATTAATATCATCGGCAATGGCAACGATTCTAGTACTTGGATCTACATAAGATCTAATACGCATGTCTGCTTGTGTGTGTTACACACGACCAAACCGATACAACCCGAACCGACCGAACGTTACTATTTTCTTCATACATATCATTAATGCTTAACTATAACTGTCAATAGGTGTTTGATCATTTATTGCATACAACATTTGGAAACTTTGATCATTTATAATTACCACTTAACAAGTGAGTTTCGTGGCCCCTTTTTATGCTTATACAACATTTCAATCATTTACAAACATGGGGGAAAAGTATGCTCACCCATTTTCTTCATGCTATACAACTTACATACAATTTACATACTTGAAATCAACGTGATACTATTTTGTGAGTACTTATCTGATACATGCTTGAGTTCGTTGTGTGGTACTTTCTTTACAACCATTTAATTCCGGTGTTGGAACCAACGGATAGGTATTGGTAGTACTACTGGTTGACACCCCACCCTTGTTTGTTGGTATACTAGTTAGTACCAATAGTGGCTAGGAGCGGGCCCTTGGGTGAATATATTCCGACAATATTCTGTGTGTACGTCGTTAGGTTTGGTTGTAACGCTTATTGTCATGTGATTTTGCTTACTTATAAATGTATTCAAGGTATTCCACCACAATTACTATACAGTATCAATTACTTATTTACTATTTAAACCTGCGAGCTCACCAACAATTTTGTTAACTATTTTGAGCATATCTTTTCAGGTGACATTGCTAATTGAAGATCTAGGTGTGCTGCCATAGTGGAGACCCTAGAATGCTTTTTTGAGACTAAACATATTTGACAAACATTCATTTTGGAACATTGTTGTAGTCTGATTAAACAATATCATTCTTTTGATACTTGCTCGTGAGTTGTGGGAATTTCATTACAATGTTATCTTCTTTGATTATGTGAATCATTTATCATGTTATGCTTATGGCTATGTTGTCGTGAATATTGACTAAACATGACACAAGTCTCCTTTGTGTCGGGTGTCGTCATGACATGCTTGTCCTCATTATTTGTATTGCATCTCTATTGTGTACCATGTGTTATGACGATCCCGTCTCGTTACATCCCTGTGTTTCCGCTTTTAGCGGGGGTGTGACATTAAGTGACAAAACCGATCCTACAATTTGTATAAGAGCTTCTTAGGCTCTTGATTGTGAGATCTTACCATCCTAATCAACCTGTTTTTACTCCTCCTTGCACCACGCTCAAAATGGGCCTCAACAAGTCTGAAGTAGAGATGAGAAAAATAATTAAAGCTCCCATCATTACCCCTGAAAACTTCAGGTCATGGAGCAGATGTATGGAAGGCTTCATCAGGTATCAAGACAACAAGATGTGGTATTCTATTGTCAATGGGCCGTATAAACCCAAAGTGACAGCACCTGGTGGAAACGGTGCTATGATAAAGAAGGTTGTTGAAGACTACTCTGATGAGGACCGAAAGAAGATGGCCGTTGACAGCAATGCAATGACTATTCTTATGACTGCAATACCCTACTCCATCATGGTGGGGTTTGGGCATTGCAAGTCGGCTAAAGAACTGTTTGATGCACTTGCTGAAATGTACTTTAGCTCAAATGACTCCAAGAAGGACTCACTGAAGCAGCAGTTTGAGAACTTCACCTATATTGCTGGAAACACTCCCAGACAGTAATATTTCAGGTACATGGATCTCATTTCTTCCCTTCAGTCTGTGAAGATTACTCCTAAACTTAGAGACCTCACAAGAAAGTTCACGAGTGCTCTTCGTAATGATTGGACGTTCTACTGTGTCTCTATCAAGAGAACAGAAAATCTGAACACCCTCACCATGACCGAACTCTATGGCATCCTTGATGGATACCGTTTGGAGATGGAGAGCAAGAAAGGCCATCAGACAAGTAGACCCTGAGCTGGATTCCAAGTGGTAGGTAACTCTGACCCAGGAAAGGAGTGTAGTACCAACACTCTTGTCCTTCCAAAGGATCAAAAGTTGAAGGGAAAGGTTGCTGATATAGAGAAAAAGAACAAGAAACAACAATCCCCAAGCTCCCAAAAGACTAACATTGCATGCATAATGTGTGGTCTGCAGAACCATATGGCTAAAGATTGTTACTACAATCTTGATAGCACACATTATGCAAATAATGTTAAAAAAAGGAGTTAGGGAAGGTTTCTCATTTGGACCCTATCAAATGGTCCAAGTGATGAAAAAGGGAAAGCTGGTTTCCGAAGCAAGGTTGCTTTCGGAAGAAAATTCTTCTTCCGAAGGGAAAATGGCTTCGGAAGCTAAAGCTGTTAAAAATGAAAAGAACAAAAGAAATCCCTTGAAACCACCCCACTACTTCGGAAGAAAAGGTGGTGAAGGATTCTTCCAAAAAGAAAGAAGCTTCGGAAGAATGTCATGCTGTGCAAGCCTCAAAAGGCTCATCCTCAATGATCAATCAAAAGATGGATTGGAAGATCAAGAAGGATGTTGCAGCCCAAACCTCTTCTTCAAAGACATCCATTGAACCCCCATGCTTAACCTTTGGTTCAATTATGTCACTATCATCAGAAAAACCCAAGACCAACAAGGCTTGGGTCTCCAAACAAAAACTAATCATCTCATCTTGTGTGGAGGGACTTCCATATGACAAGAATAACAATGTCTGGATTGTGGATAGTGGATGCTCCAAGCACATGACGGGGAACAGATCTCTCCTTCAACAATTTCAACATTATGATAGAGGTCTTGTCCAATTTGGAGGTGAGGCCGGAGGATATATTTATGACAGAGGAAGTATATCCAATGGAAAGTTAAATGTTGACAAAGTCAATTTTGTCAAACAGTTTGAACACAATATGTTAAGTGTTTCTCAATTTTGTGATCAAAAGCATCAAATCCTTTTTACAGAACATGAGTGCATTATCCTCTAACCTGGGATGACAATTCCTCCGGAATTGGTGATTCTTAGATCTCCGAGAAAAGGGGATATGTACAAGCTAGATATGAACAATGCTTCCCTAATGGGTGAAGTATCATGCTTTCTTTCCAAAGCTGATAGTGATGAGTCAACACTTTGGCATAAACGTATGTGTCATGTAAATTTTAAGACAATGAATAAATTGGCTAAAATAACTTGGTATATGGTTTGCCTGAAAAGGAATTTTTCTACAAAGATAACTGTGTTGCATGCCTGAAAGGGAAGTAACATAGGGCATCTCACAAATCCAAAAGTGTTAACTCCATTACACTTATTGCACATGGATCTTTTTGGTCCCACAAGTATAATGAGCATTGGAAGAAAATCATATTGCCTTGTGATTGTTGATGATTTTACAAGATTTACATGGGTATTCTTTTTAAGATCAAAAGATGAAACTACTGAAACATTAAAATCTTTTATTCTTAAAATAGAAAATCAAATTGATCATAAGGTTAAGATAATCAGAAGTGATCAAGGGACTGAGTTTAAGAACTTCATTCTTGACTCATTCTGTAACTCAAAAGGGATTTCCAGACAATATAGTGCTCCCAGAACTCCTCAACAAAATGGTGTTGCTGAGAGGAGTAACATGGCACTTATTGAGGCTGCTCGAACTATGTTAGCTAATTCCAAACTACCTCTAACATTCTGGGAAGAGGTAGTCATCACTGCATGCTATGTTGTAAGGCCCCGTTCCCGGAACGCTTATAGCTGGTAAATCATTGCACATAAAACATACATTTTCATTTATCTTACATAAACATTGCAGCGGAAACATTCAAAAATGACATCTTATTTCATCATAAAAACTTTTGCAAAATAATACATCGTTAATCAGTTACAAAATACATTGTTGCATTACATCACAAAAGCATTATATAAATGGATGCCATCCCAAAAGAGCTGAGTAGCCACCTCGTGCCATCCTCAGCAACATTACTTGCCAACTGGAAACACATAAAAGTCAACATTGCTGAGTGAGTTCTAGTTTTGTAATAAAACATATGTTTCTTTCGTTAAAACCGTTCTTTACTTTCATGTGATCATACAACATACGTACACATAGATAATATCATTATTATCTTCTTTAATCTTTCATGCTTTCATTCTTTCATCATTACTTCTTTCCTTCCCTTCAGCCACAAACTTTACCCAGCTATTCCTGGTACTGGACCTAGGTCTATCATAGACCAGCTATAACGACGCATCGCACCTCTGGTCACAGTACCTAGGGAAGAGTTTAAGTGCACAATACTCTGCTATTCCTAGTGCTGGACCTAGGTCTATCATAGACCAGCTATAACGGTGCTCCGCACCTCTGATCACAACACCTAGGGTAGAGTTTAGGTGTACCACAGCTATATGCAATACCTAGCTATTCCTGGCACTAGACCTAGGCCTATCATAGACCAGCTATAACGATGCTCCGCATCTCTGATCACAGTACCTAGGGTATGTAGCGATGGGGCTATACAAATGGTCAATCACAAAGAAAGACCCCGATGTGCATCCTCCCGGGGTAGCGAACCCACACACCGTTGGGCTAACACCTTTTAATGGCGTGTCCCGACATACAAGGCTTGCAAGACTTTCTTCACTTTCATCATTATGTTCCTCTTTCATTATCTTTCGCTTTACGTTACATACTACTTTCATTTCATTAATTAACATAACACGTAAAGCCACATGAAAGATAAACATGCATCATAATAAGGAACATACATACACAGTCATCATCATCATACAGGGCAACATCATACATACATAACATGCATAATCATGCCCAAAATACTCTCTAAGGCCTCAACAGTCATCTTACATGAACTTACGGGAACTTTCACTTCAAAACTTACATCTGCACTTTTCCTCGAAAGTTAGAAGTTAAACTACGCTTTTCCTTGGGTGCAACAACCCTATTCGAGCATATGGACACCCTTCAGTCGCATGGCCTCCATGCGACTGAACATCATGCGAATGGACCAATGTAGATGAACACCAATGCGGATGAACACCCAATCATGTGAATGAAACCAATGCGGATGGACTCCATGCGGATGAGTCCTATGCAAATGGACCTAATGCAGATGGAACTAATGCGGATGAGCATTTATGCGACTGGGCTCTCAGTCATGCGAATGAACCCCAATCGTGCGAATGAACCCTCAATCGCACCTCAATCGGCCTTATGGCCTCCATTCGGTCGCCTAGTCCTAGCTAGTGCAGAATGCAGTTCATCCCGAACCCAATCTGCCATTTTCGACCTCCAAGCTCATCTAAACCCATCTTAAGCTTAAATAAACCATCCTAAACCTTAGGAATGCATACCACAACACCATTCAAGCACACACAAGCTTAAAAGCAAAACCCAAACGAATCATACACACCCACACATACACAAACGGGTCAAACACACACACACACATCAAAAACCCAAATTTTCAGATGTGTTCCAGCCCCAAATCATTCAAAAACATGTAAAAGAGGGCTCCTAGAACTCACACAAACGACCACAATGAGAAGAGCTTCGATTTGACTCGCTACATGATGATTTCGAGCTTGAATCTACCCGAACCAACCTTTTTCTCTCCTTTTCTCTTCTTTCTCTCTTCTCTTCTTTTGTTTGCTGAAAATGTGAGTGTGTGTGTGGGGGGGGGGGAGGGTAATGGCTGCCCTCTCCCTTCAAATATCACCACATACCCAACTTTCTCTCGTTGGCGAGTTTGGTCCCTCGACTTTGGACTTTATTTCTTTTTCTTCATTCGTCGGCTTCAAAATAAATAAATAAACGGGTGTTACAAGTCCACCCCCCTTAAATAGGTTTTGTCCCCGTAACCTGTTATTCCTCGAACAAACGTGGGTAATGCTGTCTCATTTCTTCCTCAGTCTCCCACGTTGACTCGGATCCCTTCCTGTGCTTCCACTGTACACGCATAAGAGGAACCACTTTATTTCTCAGCCTTTTCTCTTTTCGATCGATGATTGCCACTGGTTGCTCTACACAATTGAGCCGTTCTTCTACTTCGATATCCTCCAGTGGAACAATCATGTCTTCATCCGCCAAGCACTTCCTTAGATGAGATACGTGGAATGTCGGGTGAATTCCACTTAACTCACCTAGTAAATCCAATCTATAGGCCATCTCTCCTACTCGAGCAATGATTCGAAAAGGGCCTATGTACCTTGGGCTCAACTTGCCCCGCTTCCTGAATCGGATGATACCCTTCCAAGGTGAGACCTTCAACATAACCCGGTCACCCACCTGGAACTCAATCGGTCTGCGTCGTTTATTAGCATACTACTTCTGTCTATCTTTGGCTGCCTTCATGAAGGCCTTGATCTTTTCGAGCTTTTCACTCGTAGCCTTGATCACCTTGACGCTCCCTAGTTCTTTCTGACCAATATCACCCCAACAAACGGGTGTTCTGCATCTCCTATCGTATAGCATCTCATAAGGTGGCATACCAGTGCTGGCATGATAACTGTTATTGTATGATAATTCAGCTAATGGTAAGTGGTCATCCCAACTTCCTCTAAAATCAATAACACATGCCAGAAGCATGTCCTCCAATGTCTGAATGGTCCTCTCTGACTGACCATCAGTCTGGGGATGATAAGCCGTGCTAATATGTAACCTCGTCCCCATGGCGTCGTGGAATTTCTTCCAGAATTTGGATGTAAACCGGGTGTCACAATCAGACACAATGGACACCGGTACACTGTGATGAGTTACAATCTCTTTGATGAAGAGATCCACTAACCTCTCAGATGAATATGTCTCACGGATCGGTAGGAAGTGAGCACTCTTCGTCAAGCGGTTAACAATCACCCATATAGCATCATACCCTTTTGGGGTACGCAGCAGCTTCGTAATAAAATCCATGGTGATGTTCTCCCACTTCCATTCCGGTATATCTAAAGGTTGGATCTTCCCATACGGTTTCAGATGCTCGGCCTTCACCTGTAGACAAGTAAGGCATTTACTCACATACTCCACCACGTCGTGTTTTATACCCAGCCACCAATAATCCTTCTTCATGTCTTGATACATCTTTATGGCACCAAGATAAATGGAGTATCGTGTCTTGTGAGCCTCATCCATGATCTTCACCCGTAGATCCCCAAAACGAGGAATCCACACCCGTTCAAATCGGGTTTTTACACCAAGTGTGTTTTCACCCAATTCCCCAATTAGACCTCTCATTATTTCAGAGTTAAGATGATCTTCTTTCAATGACTCATCTTGAAACTCTTTAACTTGCTTCATCAATTCAGAGGTCATGATTAGTTGATACGCTTTCACCCGAATCGGCTCGGGCCTCTCATTTCGGCTAAGGGCATCAGCCACCACGTTGGCTTTGCCCGGATGGTAATGGATCTCACAATCATAATCCTTTATAAGCTCCAACCATCGTCTCTGCCTTATGTTCAGATCTTTCTGCTCGAAGAAGTACTTCAAGCTTTTGTGGTCAGTGAAAATGGTGTACTTCGTCGCGTAAAGATAGTGCCTCCATATCTTTAATGCAAAGACCACGACTGCTAGCTCCAAGTCATGAGTAGGATAATTGACCTCATGAACCTTCAACTATCGGGATGCATAAGCTATAACTTTTCCTCTCTGCATTAACACTCACCCCAACCCCGAGTAGGAAGCATCAGAATAAACCACCAGATCCTCACTTCTATCGAGTAATGACAAAACAGGAGCTTGAGTCAACCTTGCCTTTAATTCCTCGAATGCCTTCTCTTGAGCTTGAGCCCATACAAACTTTACATCTTTCCAGGTCAACTTGGTTAGTGGAGAAGCGATCTTGGAAAAGTCTTGAATGAATCTTCTATAGTAGTCCCCCAAACCCAAGAAACTACGAATCTCGAATGGCGTCTTTGGAGACTTCCATTGCATCACTGCCTCCACCTTTTCCGGGTCCACCATAATCCCATCGAGATTTACCACATGACCCAAGAACTGAACATCGCGCAACCAAAATGCACACTTGGAGAACTTGGCGTACAACTTCTCCTTTCTCAACGCTTCCAGAACCTCCCGAATGTGACCGGCGTGCTCAATCTCGCTCTTTGAATAAATCAAGATATCATCAATAAACACAATCACTGATTTATCCAACATCGGCCGACACACCCGTTTCATCGGATCCATAAAAGTGGCTGGCGCATTGGTCAAACCAAAAGACATTACAAGAAACTCGTAGTGACCGTAACGCGTGCGAAAAGCTGTTTTTGGGACATCCAGCTCCTTCACCTTCAACTGATGGTAGCCAGATCGAAGGTCTATCCTCGAGAACCAACTGGCACCTTGAAGCTGATCAAACAAATCGTCTATTCTCGGTAAGGGGTATCGGTTCTTCACCGTCAGCTTGTTCAACTCACGGTAGTCAATGCACATCCTCATGCTAACGTCTTTCTTCTTCACAAACAGGACCGGAGCACCCCAAGGAGAGATACTCGGTCTAATGAACCCCTTATCAAGTAGCTCTTGCAACTGCTCCATCAATTCCTTCATCTCCGTCAGAGCCAACCGATATGGGGCATTGGCAACAGGTTGGGAACCTGGTATCAGATCAATCTGGAACTGGATCTCTCTTTCAGATGGCACTCCTGGTAAGTCTTCTGGGAACACGTCTGGAAAGTCACACACAACCGGTACATCAGAAAGTTGTGGTGCTGGCGTATCCACATCCTTTACATAATCCAAGTAGGCGCTACATCCACGCCTCATACTGATATTCCTGAAATCAATTGATATGCTCTGATACCAATTGATAGAGCAATTGATCGGATCAGAACCAGTTGATAGGCTCCGATATCAATTGATAGGATCAATTGAGACAATCTGTAATGATCTATGTGAACAATTCAAGAGAAACACAAACAATTGTAATCGATTCAAGCAATATCAACAAATTCACAGTTCATTGATATAGCTAAGACAATTACAAGAGTAAGAAAGCAGTTAGCAATTCAAGCACTCAATCTCAACA
>BJCM01265070.1:0-18819 GCA_018326385.1 Flaveria bidentis
GGGCGTGAAAGTTGAGGTGTAGCGGGTTGGTTTGAAGCTCTACTCGACGGGGTTGTTTGTGTGAGTTCTTGGACCCCTCTTTTGCATGTTTTCAACTGATTTGGGGTTGGAGCACATAGTAAAACCCGTTTTTGAAGTGTGTGTGTTGAACCCGTATGTTTGTGTTTGTGTGTGATTCGAGTGGGGTTTGATTTCGGGCTTGGTTGTGCTTGAATGGTGTTGTGGTATATGTTTCTAAGCTTTAGGATAGTTGATTTGAGCTTAGAACAGGTTTGAGAGGGTTCGGAGACCGAAAATTGCAGATTAGGTTGGGCAAGAACTACATTCTGCACCCAGCTAGGGCTATGCGACCGAATGGCATGCGACTGGAGGTCATGCGACTGAAGTCCATACGCATGGGTGCCATGCGACTGAGGTCCATACGTATGTGAGTCGTGCGACTGGGGTCCATACGCATGTGAGTCGTGTGACTGAGGTTCATTCGCATGGGATTCATGCGACTGAGGTCCATACGCCTAGGTGCTCATGCGCAAAACGTTCATTCGCCCATAGTGATCTTTCGCATAGGGTCCATTCGCATAGGGTCCATTCGCATAGGGTCCATTCGCATGGTGTTCATTCGCCTAAGTGTTCAGTCGCCTGGGAGGCCATGCGACTGAAGGGTGCCCGTATGCCCAAATAGGGCTCGTGCGCCCGAAAGAGCATAGTTTAACTTTCTGACTTTCGGGAAGATGTGTAGAGGTAGGCTTTGACTTGGAAGGTTCCCGGGGGTTCATGTAATTTATCTTTTGAGGTCATAAACGTTATGATGGGCATGAATGATGATGTATGATGTTGTATGTTTATGTATGTTGCTATGTACGATGTATGTTATGTATGTATGATGGTGCCGTGTATGGTGATGTTTGTATGTTTATGTTGATGTTCCTTGATATGTGTGATTATTTTCCCATGGCTTTACGATGAATGTTAATGAATGAAATGAAAAGTATTATGTAACGTAAAGTGGAAGATAATGAAAAGAGGAACGTAATGAAAGAATACATGCATTAATGAATGAATAAACAAAAGAAAGGCTTTCAAGAAAATGTATGGAGGTTCACACTGAATGAGGAGTGTTAGCTCAACCGTGTTCCATGAGGATGCACACTGGGGCTTAATCCGTGTGATTAAGCAAATGTATGGAGGTTCACACCCAATGAGGGGTTGTTAGCTTAACTGTGTGCGGGTTAAATACCCCATGAGGATGCACATGGGGGTCCAATCTTTGTGATTGACCATATATATGGGGTCCTTGTTGATTAACCCTAGATGAATTACTTGGTGCTCTAAAGGGGGGTTAAGCACATGACAGGACCTAGATGGAAACGAAAGATAATAAATGTACGAAATGAACGATGATGAAGATAATAACTATTATCTATGTGTACGTACGATGTGTGATCACGTTCTAAAGCCTTGTATAATTTGAAAGAAACTAAAGAACGGTTTTAAACGAAAGATAAAGTATGTTTTATTTTAAAACTAGAACTCACTCAGCAATACTGACTTTTATGTGTTTCCAGTTGGCAGGTAATGTTGCTGAGGATGGCACGGGGCGACTACTCTTTTTGGATGGCATTCTCTTGTATAATGTTTTTGCATTGTAATGCGAACGAACGATGTTTTGAAAAGAATGATTGTATTAACTTGCAAAAGTATATATGGTGAAATGAAAAGTTATTTTAATGTTCCGCTGCGATGTTTTATGAATGATAAATGTAATTATATGTTTTATGTGCGATGATTGGCCAGCTGTAAGCGTCCCGGGAACGGGGCCTTACAAGTTGGTATCAGAGCCAAAGTTTAAGTGAAACGGGTAAATTTTCAAAATAAGCCTAAACTTAAACTGAAAATGGGATGGAAAGGGAAGGGATGCCAGTCTTAGTAGCTACGTGCCATCAGATATTTTCTTTAATGTTAACCGGTATTACATGCGCATGTGATGTGGTTTATGTGCTGCTTGTAGATTTAAATACTAATGTAGTTAGGATAGGTAATGCTTGGAGTATGAAGAGTAAATTAAGTGGCTAATCATAACTGGCCACTGTAATTAGGGAGTTACTGTACTTGACATAAACTAAGTTGTTCTCTTGAATGACCGTGTTAGTGTTTGAATCTTTCAGTGTGTTAGAGGATGGCCGGTGGTAGATCTTCTAAAGCTTCACGTGGTGGAGGTCATGATGCTAAACCGCGACCCAAAAGAGGAAGGCCTAGAGTTGAAAAGGTGGTTCATGAAGAACCTGAGACCCCTCATCCGGAGGGTGGTGATGAGAGCGCCAATTTGAGAGCCTCAGTAAAAGAGGCTGTTGTGGAAGAAGTCCATCAGGTCATGCAGACGATCTTACCGTCTGTAGTGACTAAAGTGATAAAGGCTATACGGGAAGGGGAAAGGAAAAAAAGGAATAGGTCCTCGGGAGGACGGGAGCAACCGGAGCCGGAAACGGTTCTCTCCGATGATGAAGAGGAGGAAGAAGAAGAGCCTGCGCCGGAGGCGACACGAGGCTGTAACTACGAGGCATTTCAAAGGTGTAAGCCCCCTACTTTTGATGGTAATGGCACTGCTGCTGCTGCTTACCGATGGGTGAGGGAAATGGAAGTTGTTCTGAATATCAGCGAGTGCCGAGAAGACCAGAAGGTGAAATTTGCTGCCCACTCATTTGTGGACTCGGCTCTGTGTTGGTCTGAGTTGAAGAAGCTGGTAATTAAGAAGTTTTGTCCTCACCGGGAGATGGATAAGGTGGAAAGAGAGTTCCTGTAGCTGGAGGTGGGAACGATGACACATCAGCAGTACACCACCAAATTCAATGAAATGGCACGGCTGGTGCCGGATCAGGTGACACCTCTGTCTCGAAAGATCAAGAGGTATATTCAGGGCTTGCCAGCGGATATTCCCAGGCACATGATCGCTACCCGACCAAGCACGTTTAGGTCGGTAGTTGATTTGGCGGGAAGGTTGTATGACGAGCAAGAGGTGGTGGTGGCTGAGGTGAGCAAGAAGGGTGGTGGCGACCGGAATTGGAATGGAAAAAGGCTTGGTCGGGGTGGTTCCCCGACGAGTAACAAGAAGGCACGGGCGGATGATCGCCGTGTGGTCACACCTGGTACGGGGTTGAAGAGGTGTGGCAAATGAGGGAAGGAGCATTCAGGGGAATGCAAATGGGGATCAAACATTTGTTTCAAGTGTGGGAAGCCTGGTCATATGGCTAGAGATTGTGGGGTTATGAGGTGTTTCAACTGTGGGGAAAGTGGTCACTTGAGTAGGGATTGTAAGAAGCCGAGGGCTGAAGGTTTCGGAGCGAAGAAGACTGGAGGTGAAGCGCCAAGGGCGAGCGCCAGAGCGTTTACGATGACGCAGGAGGAGGCTAGGACGGACCCTGATGTTGTGTCAGGTACATTTCTAGTCAACCAAACTTTCATCTCTGTGTTATTCGATTCTCGTGCTAGTAAAAGTTTTATTTCTGCTGTTTTATGTGCTAAGCTGCCTGTTAGTAGTAAACGTGTTGATGCACCCTTTGATGTAGAAACTGCCATAGGTAAGTCCACCAAGATTTCTGAGATGATAGAGGGTTGTGACGTGGAATTAGAAGGTCACAAATTTCTGGTTAGACCATTCGTAATGGCCTTAGGTGGTTTCGATTTGGTTCTTGGGATGGATTGGTTAGCAGATTTTGAGGCGAACATTATGTGTCGCAAGAAGATGATTCGTTTGACAATGCCCGAAGGTAGTTTGGTGACGGTTTATGGTGATCGGGTTACTACGATTCTGAAGGTGATATCGATGGCGGTGGCGGGAAAGTGCATGAGGTGTAGATGTAGTGCCTACTTGGCCTATGTAAAGGATGTGGATACACTAACACCGCAACTGTCTGATGTACCGGTTGTGTGTGACTTTCCAATTGTATTTCCCGAAGACCTACCAGGAGTGCCACCTGATCGAGAGATCGAATTTCAAATTAACTTGATACCAGGTGCCCAACCTGTTACTAAGCCACTGTATCGGTTGGCTCCGACTGAGATGAAGGAGTTGATGGAGCAATTGCAGGAGTTGCTTGACAAGGGGTTCATTCAACCAAGTATCTCTCCTTGGGGTGCTCCAGTCCTGTTCGTGAAAAAGAAAGACGATAGTATAAGGATTTGTATAGACTACCGTGAGCTGAATAAGTTGACGATAAAGAACCGATACCCCTTACCAAGAATTGATGATTTGTTTGATCAACTTCAAGGTGTCATTTGGTTCTCAAGGATAGATCTTCGATCGGGCTACCATCAGCTAAAGATGAAAGAGCAGGATATTCCTAAAACAGCTTTTCGCATGCGTTATGGTCACTACAAGTTCCTCGTTATGTCATTTGGTTTGACCAACACGCCAGCTGCTTTTATGGACTTGATGAATCGAGTGTGTCGGCCTATATTGGATAAATCAGTTATTGTGTTTATCGATGATATCCTGATTTATTCCAAGAGTAAAGAGGAGCATGTCGGTCACATTCGAGAGGTGATGGAGACGTTGAGAAGGAAAAAACTATATGCTAAATTCTCCAAGTGCGCATTCTGGTTGCGCGAGGTTCAATTTTTAGGTCATGTAGTGAATCCCGAGGGGATTATGGTGGACCCGACAAAGGTGGAGGCAGTGATGCAATGGAAGTCTCCAAAGACGCTATCCTAGATTCGTAGTTTTTTGGGTTTGGCTGGCTACTACAGAAGGTTCATTCAAGACTTCTCTAAGATCGCTTCTCCACTGACCAAGTTTGTATGGGGTCAAGTTCAAGAGAAGGCATTCGAGGAATTAAAGGCAACATTGACTCAAACTCCTGTTTTGTCATTACCCGATAGTAGTGAAGATCTGGTGGTTTATTCAGATGCTTCCTACTCGGGGTTGAGGTGTGTGTTAATGCAGAAGGGAAAAGTTATAGCCTATACATCCCGACAGTTAAAGGTTCATGGAGTTAACTATCCTACTCATGACTTGGAGCTAGCAGCTGTGGTCTTCGCGTTGAAGATCTGGAGGCACTACCTGTATGGGATGAAGTGCACCATATTCACCAACCACAAGAGCTTGAAGTATTTCTTCGAGCAGAAAGATTTGAACATGAGGCAGAGACAATGGTTGGAGCTCATAAAAGATTATGATTGCGAGATCCGTTACCATCCGAGCAAAGCCAATGTGGTGGCGGATGCCCTTAGCCGAAAGGAGAGGCCCGAGCCGATTCGGGTGAAAGCTTACCAGTTGATCATGACCTCTGATGTGATGGAGCAAGTCAAGGAGTTTCAAGATGAAGCATTGAAAGAAGATCATCTAAACTCTGAAAGAATAAGAGGCCTGGTCGTGGAATTGGGTGAAAACACACTTGGTGTTAGAACCCGATTCGGGCGGATGTGGATTCCTCGTTTTGGGAATCTACGCGTGAAGATCATGGATGAAGCTCACAAAACTCGATACTCCATTCATCCTGGTGCCACAAACATGTATCAAGACATGAAGAAAGATTATTGGTGGTCGGGTATGAAGAGTGATGTGGTGGAGTATGTGAGTAAATGCCTTACTTGTTTGCAAGTGAAGGCTGAGCACCAAAAGCCATATGGAAAGAACCAACCTTTGGATATACCAGAGTGGAAGTGGGAACACATCACCATGGACATCATTACAAAGCTACCACGTACTCCGAAAGGGTATGATGCTATATGGGTGATTGTTGATTGTCTGACGAAGAGTGCTCACTTGACTGATTCGCGAGACATATTCATCCAAGAGGTTGGCGGATCTTTTCATTAAGGAGATTGTAACTCGTCATGGTGTACCGGTGTCCATTGTGTCTGATCGTGACACCCGGTTTACATCCAAATTTTGGAAGAAATTCCACAATGCTATGGGGACGAGGTTACACATTAGCACGGCTTATCATCCCCAGACTGATGCTCAGTCAGAAAGGACCATTCAAACATTGGAGGATATGCTTCGGGCATGTGTTATTGATTTTGGGAGAAGTTGGGATGACCACTTACCGTTAGCTGAGTTCTCATATAACAACAGTTATCTTGCCTGCATTGGTATGCCCCCTTATGAGATGCTATACGGTAGGAGATGTCGAACACCCGTGTGTTGGGGCGATATTGGTCGGAAAGAGTTAGGGAGCGTCGAGGTAATCGAGGCTACGACTGAGAAGCTTGAAAGGATCAAATCCTTCATGAAGGCAGCTAAAGATAGAAAGAAGTCGTATGCTGACAAACGACGTAGACCGATTGAGTTCCAGGTGGGTGATAGAGTTATGATGAAAGTCTCACCTTGGAAGGGCATCATTCGGTTTAGAAAGTGAGGCAAGTTGAGCCCAAGGTACATAGGCCCTTTCCGAATCATTGCACGAGTAGGAGAGGTGGCCTATAGACTAGAATTACCAGAGGAGTTAAGTGGAATTCACCCGACATTCCGCGTATCTCATCTGAGGAAATGTTTGGCAGACGAAGATATGATTGTTCCATGGGAGGATATCGAGGTAGACGAACGGCTCAATTATATGGAGAAACCAATGGCAATCATCGACCGTAAAGAGAAAAGATTGAGAAATAAAGTGGTCCCACTTGTCCGCGTACAATGGAAGCATAGAAAGGGATCCGAGTCTACGTGGGAGACTGAAGAAGAGATGAGACAGCATTACCCACTTCTGTTTGAGGAATAACGGGTTTCGGGGACAAAACCTATTTAAGGGGGGTGGACTTGTAACGGCTAGTTATTTCCCTTGAAGCCAAAGAAAGAAGAAAAAGAGAAAGAAAAGAAATAAAGCCCAAAGTTGAGGGACCAAACTTGCCAAAAAGAGAGAAGGTTTGGAAGAGTGGGAGATTAAGAGGGGAGGGCAGCCCACTCTCCTCCCCCACACTTAGAAATTTCAGCCATAGAGAGAAGAGAAGGAGAAAAGAGGTTTCGAACTTCGGTTTCGTGGATTCAAGCATGAAAGTTGAGGTGTAGTGGGTTGGTTTGAAGCTCTACTTGACGGGGTTGTTTGTATGAGTTCTTGGACCCCTCTTTTGCATGTTTTCAACTGATTTGGGGCTGGAGCATGTAGTAAAACCCGTTTTTGAAGTGTGTGTGTGTTGAACCCGTGTGTTTGTGTTTGTGTGTGATTCGAGTGGGGTTTGATTTCGGGCTTGGTTGTGCTTGAATGGTGTTGTGGTATGTGTTTCTAAGCTTTAGGATGATTGATTTGAGCTTAGAACAGGTTTGAGAGGGTTTGGAGACCGAAAAATGCAGATTAGGTTGGGGAAGAACTGCATTCTACACCTAGCTAGGGCTATGCGACCGAATGACATGCGACTGGAGGTCATGCGACCGAAGGGTATGCGACTGAAGTCCATGCGCATGGGTGCCATGCGAATGAGGTCCATACGCATGTGAGTCATGCGACTAAGGTTCATTCGCATGGGAGTCATGTGACTGAGGTCCATACGCCTAGGTGCTCATTCACATAGCGTTCATTCGCCCATAGTGATCTTTCGCATAGGGTCCATTCGCCTTGTGTTCATTCGCCTAAGTGTTCAGTTGCCTGGGAGTCCATGCGACTGAAGGGTGCCCATATGCCCAAATAGGGCTCGTGCGCCCGAAAGAGCATAGTTTAACTTTCTAACTTTCGGGGAGATGCGTAGAGGTAGGCTTTGACTTGGGAGGTTCCCGGGGGTTCATGTAAGTTGACTTTTGAGGTCATAGACGTTATGATGGGCATGAATGATGATGTATGATGTTGTATGTTTATGCATGATAGTATGTATGATGTATGTTATGTATGTATAATGGTCCCATGTAGGGATGTTTGTATGTTTATGTTGATGTTCCTTGATATGTGTGATTATTTTCTCGTGGGTTTACGTTGAATGTTAATGAATGAAATGAAAAGTATTATGTAACGTAAAGTGGAAGATAATGAAAAGAGGAACGTAATGAAAGAATGCATGCATTAATGATTGAATGAACAAAAGAAAGGCTTGCAAGCAAATGTATTGAGATTCACACTCAATGAGGAGTGTTAGCTCAACCATGTGCGAGTTAGCTACCCCATAAGGATGTACATTGGGGTATAATCCGTGTGATTAAGCAAATGTATGGAAGTTCACACCCAATGAGGGGTTGTCAGCTCAATTGTATGCAGGTTAAATACCCCATAAGGATGCACATAGGGGTCCAATCTTTATGATTGACCATATGTATGGGGTCCTTGTCTCTTAACCCTAGATGAATTGCTTGGTGCTCTAGAGGGGGGTTAAGCACATGATAGGACCTAGATGGAAACGAAAGATAATAAATGTATGAAATGAACGATGATGATAATAATAACTATTATCTATGTGTACGTACGATGTGTGATCACGTTCTAAAGCCTGGTATAATTTGAAAGAAAATAAAGAACGGTTTTAAACGAAAGATCAAGTTTGTTTTATTTTAATACTAGAACTCACTCAGCAATGCTGACTTTTAGGTATTTCCAGTTAGCAGGTAATGTTGTTGAGGATGGCATGGGGTGGCTACTCAGCACTTTTTGGATGGCATTCTCTTGTATAATGTTTTTGCATTGTAATACAAACGAATGATGTTTTGAAAAGAATGATTGTATTAACTTGCAAAAGTATATATGATGAAATGAAAATTTATTTTAATGTTCCGCTGCGATGTTTTATGAAAGATAAATGTAATTATATGTTTTATGTGCGACGATTGGCCAGCTGTAAGCGTCCCGGGAATGGGGCCTACAACAGGGGTATTTTTTTTATGTTTAAACAAGTTCAAAATTCTACATTTATATTTCTCATGAATTAAAACTTGACAATATGGACTTAATTTATCTTACTGATGGGGACAATGACTAAACAGTGGAATCACGTGAATAATCAAGGTTCTTTAATATTCCGGCTTTAAAAAAATATAGGTGTATTGTATCTTACATAGGAGGAAGAATCTTTCACATGATTTGATTTGATATCACATAATCTTGTCATTAGAAGAATCTAGTTCTTTGGAAATCTAAAATGAAAGTTAGATCTGTCTCTCATGTGTTGAATACTTCTTAAGTTGTAAGTAAACAAGATAAAATAAGTTAATCTTGATTCAGCCATAATAGATACCCGGGGGAAGACAGAAGTGATAGATACCCAAAAATCAAATAATTTATAAAGATGTATGATTGAATTCAAAAATAACTTGATATCATAATTTATAGGAGGAAATTGTTGTAACGAACAGGAAACCGCAACGGATATTGTCCACTACTTAGGGATAATATGTAAGGCTCCGTTCCCGAGATGCTTACAGCTGGTCAATAATTGCACATACAACATAAATTATACAATTAAATTTACTAGAACACCGCAGCGGAATAACTTAAAACCATTTCTTATATATATGACCTCTTTTGCAATACAATATGACTGCTTTTGCAATACAATACAACGTAGTTTACTGTTACAAAATATTAGCGTTTGCATTACATCATAAAAACGTTATAATTTAAACAAATGGATGACATCCAAAAATGCCAAGTAGTTGCCCCGTGCCATCCTCGGCAACAATGCATAAGCTATACCCCAAAACGTAGCCACGAAGCGGGTAGGGCCGAAATCTATAAATAGACCCCTAACATTGTGCACATAGCCTAGCACCAGTATCGGGGCAAGTAACAAGGATCTCATAC
The DNA here is from genome assembly GCA_018326385.1 of Flaveria bidentis. NCBI lineage: Eukaryota > Viridiplantae > Streptophyta > Magnoliopsida > Asterales > Asteraceae > Flaveria > Flaveria bidentis. The sequence continues at coordinate 9,714 of BJCM01265070.1, forward strand.
GTTTGATTAGTCACAAAAAATAGATCCATGTGTGTATTCTTACGGGTTAGCTAAACCACACACAGTTGAGCTAACGACATTTTAGAGTCGTACACCTCCTTACATATACTTGCAAGATTTCCCATTCATTCATCCTCAATGCATGCATTCATTATTTTACGTTCCTCTTTCATTCATCATTAATTTCCGCTTTTATTACATAATACTTTACGTACATTGATGTGAATATACCATGCAAAGCCACAAAAACATACTTAATAGGGAACATAAAGAAACATGCATAACATGCATAACATCACATAGAACATCATAAAGTCATCTTACATCACCCCCGAAAACATCCCAAGTCAAAGCCTAACACTTCACTTTTCCAAAATTTAAGAAAATAGTTTAAAATATTAAGCGCATGAGCACTATGCAGGCGCATGGCCTTTTAAGTGCATGGAAGCACTTAATCGCATGGGAAAACTATTGGGTGCATGGGCACTATTTGGGCGTATGACCCAACACTTAGAATTCTAAGAAAATTTCTAGGCGCATGGGCACTATGCAGGCGCATGAGTGCACAGGCACATGGACAATTAGTCAAATTAGCCTAATCCTAGGCCCATGGGTACTATTTGGGCGTATGGGTTTTGGGCGCATGGGGAAAACATTTAAGCAATTGAACTGTTGGGCGCATGGGCCAAAATTCAGGTGCATGGGCAACCAACCTATTCTAACATCATCATGCAGTCTCCAACTCAAGTCCGAATATGTTCAAGCCTAATTCTAACATACCAAACAACATATAACATGCTCATAACACAAACATATCATCATAATACACCCAAATCATACTCCACCTGCAAACATATACACTCATGAACATACAGGTATAATTACTCATATAAATAAAAACATTCACACATGCATTTCTAGTCCCAAAATTAGTTAAAATCATAAAAAGGGGGTTCTAGAACTCACCTTAGCAACCTTCGACTATAACTTCCTTCAAACCCGTTTGCAAATGAGTCTAACCACCATAAACCCACCAAAACACACACAACCGAACACACAAACACAAATAAGCATATAACTAAGGCTTAAACCAGCCAAGAACACTTCAAAAACATGCCTTGAATTCAAACTTCTTCTTCTTCCTTCTTCAAATCCCAAAAGTTATTCACTTTCTCTCTCTAAAATCGGTTGACAAGCAATATGCAGAAATGTGTGGGCGGCCACACCACCTTTTGTACAACAAATAATATATTATTTTTACTTTTGCACATTTAACCCCTCAACTTGGGTTAAATTTCATTTCTTTCTTTTATTCTTATTTTCTCTAAAAAAATTCGGGTGTTACAAGTCCACCCCCCTTATATAGGTTTCGTCCCCGAAACTTGTTATTTCTCAAATAGATGTGGGTAATGTTGTCTCATCTCCTCTTCAGTCTCCCACGTAGACTCGGATCCCTTTTGGTGTTTCTACTGTACACACACCAAGGAAACCATTTTGTTTGTAACACCTAGCCTCTCACACCAACAATATTGTCCGCTTTGCTCACGAGGAGCTCACGGATTTGCTTTTGGTTGCCCGGGTGAAAACTTCCTAGTGAGGTCACCTATCCCTGGATTGTTCCCACCTGAGCACGCTTAACTGTGAAGTTCTCCTCTCATCCACAACCAATACGCCCAAAACGCATTGTTGATATTAAAGGCCAGACATTCCTTATAAACCAGGAATCTCTCCTGTTTACGGCCGATGTGAGATATGTGTAGGGTGTCACAAGCACCCCTTGTTTGGACTCATCGTCGATGAGCCCGAAAAGTCACCATCCTTAGTGAGGTATGTCTCACATCCCGAACGGCACAAGAGTGGCTCTGATACCATTTAGTAACACCTGGCCTCTCACACCAACAATATTGTCCGCTTTGCCCACGAGGAGCTCATGGATTTGCTTTTGATTGCCCGGGTGAAAACTTCCGAGGGAGGTCACCCATCCATGGATTGCTCCCACCTGAGCACGCTTAACTGTGGAGTTCTCCTCCCACATTCCTTATGAACTAGGAATCTCTCTTGTTCATAGCTGATGTGGGATATGTGTAGGGTGTCATATTATTCCTTAGCCTCTTCTCCTTGCGATCAATGATCGCCACTGGTTGCTTTACATAATTGAGTCGTTCATCTATTCCAATATCTTCCAGTGGTACGACCATATCTTCATCGGCTAGACACTTCCACAAATGAGCTACATGGAATGTCGGATGAATTCCACTTAACTTATCGGGTAACTCCAATCTATAGGCCACCTCTCCTACTCGAGCAATGATTCGGAAAGGCCCTATGTACCTTGGGCTCAACTTGCCCCACTTCCTAAGCCAAATGATGCCCTTCCATGGTAAGACCTTCAACATATCTCTATCACCCACCTTGAACTCAATTGGTCTACGCCTCTTATCAGCATACCACTTCTGTCTACCTTTAGCTGCCTTCATAAAGGCTTTGATCTTTTCTAGCTTCTTAGTCATAGCCTCGATCACCTTGATATTTCCCAACTCCTTCTAACCGATGTCACCCCAACAAACGGGTGTTCTACAACTCCTATAATATAGCATCTCATAAGGGGGCATACCAATGTTGGCATGATAATTTTTATTATAAGAGAATTCAGCTAACGGGAAGTGGTCGTCCCAACTCCTTCCAAAATCAATGACGCATGCACATGGTTCTCTCCGATTGACCATCCGTATGTGGATGATAAGTCGTGCTAATGTGCAACCTCATCCCCATTGCATCATGAAATCTCTTCCAAAACTTAGATGTAAACTGAGTGTCACGATTGGAAACAATAGACACCGGTACACCATGATGAGCTACAATCCCCTTAATGAATTGATCCGTTAATCTCTCAAATGAATACGTTTCTCAGATTGGTAGGAAGTGAACACTCTTCGTCAAACGATCAAATATCACCCACATGGCATCATACCTTTTCGCGGTACGCGTAACTTCGTAATGAAGTCCATGGTAATATGCTCCCACTTCCACTCGGGTATATTTAAAGGTTGGATTTTCCCGTACGGGTTCTAATGCTCTGCCTTCACATGCAAGCAAGTAAGGCACTTACTCACATACTCCGCCACGTCGCGCTTCATACCCAACCACCAGTGTTCTTTCTTAATATCTTGATACATCTTTATAGCATCGGGATGGATGGAGTATCGATTCATATGAACTTCTTCCATGATCTTCCCATGTAGATCCCCATTACGAGGAATCCACATTCATCCAAATCGGGTTCTAACACCGAGAGTGTTTTCACCTAACTCCACGACTAGACCTCTCATCCTTTCAGAGTTTAGACGATCTTCTTTCAACGCCTCATCTTGAAAATCCTTGAACCGTTCCATCACGTCCGAGTTCATAACCAATCGATAAGCCTTTACCCGAATTGGTTCACGCATCTCCTTTCTGTTAAGGGCGTCCGCCACAACATTGGCTTTGCCCGGATGGTAATGGATCTCGCAATCATAATCCTTTATGAGCTCCAATCATCTCCTCTGCCTTATGTTTAAGTCATTCTGCTTGAAGAAGTACTTCAATCTCTTGTGGTCTGTGAAGATAGTGCACTTCGTCCCATATAAGTAGTGCCTCCAAATCTTTAACGCGAAGACCACAACTGCTAGCTCCAGGTCCTGAGTAGGATAATTAACCACATGAACCTTCAACTATCGAGATGCATAGGATATAATCTTACCTCGTTGCATAAACACATAACCCTATCTTGAATAGGAAGCATTTGAATAGACCACTAGATCCTCGCTTACTTCAGGTAATAACAAAACAAGAGCTTGAGTCAACCTCATCTTTAACTCTTGAAAAGAATTATCTTACTCTTTGTCACACCTCAACCTTAACGGCGTAATCATCGAGATGTGAGTGTTAAGATTGTTCATAGCCACATAACGATACATGTAACATCCTGTATTTTTCCGTTGACTAAAAGTTAGCATCGTTTATTCTTGTAAGGAACAATGTTGCCAATCTTGTAACTTATGGGGGAATTATGCTTGTTTCTTAATTGTTATTAAATTTTTAATGAATAAAATCTGATAATCAATACATTAAATTGAACTATAATAATATTAATGAAAATAATAATAATTGCAAGAAAAGTGAGTAAGTTATATTAATAATAATAATACTAAAATAATAATAAAAGTAATAACAATAGTAATAACAATAGTAAGTAATAATAACACTAACAATAAAATACCTAAAATAATAATAATAATAACAATTTGTAAAAGTTAAAACTTATAAAGTTTTATAACTTTAGGTTATATAAGTACAAGGGTTGGTGTTGTCATTTTATAAACTTTAAATGAAAGTTTATGCATAAAATAATAAAAAATAAAACTTGAGGAACCATTTGTGTAAACTTTAAGTTACAAACCCAACCCCCACCCAAATTTTATCCCCGTAAATCCGGCCAAGCTGGCGGCCAACTTTCTGGCAGGCTCCGGCCGGTCCAAAACCCATCAAAACCTTTCGAAATCGATCCCAAACCATTCCAAACTCTTTCGTATGCATGTTTCAAACTTGAATGCATGATTTAATTGCGTTTAAAACACCGGTTACTACCTGAATCATCGTTTAACCAATGCCACCAATCGAGTGAGTTGTTCGGCATTGAAGACAATCGTTTAACTATCCCTAATCTATGATAATAATTCAAGGTGTATGGGTTTTGGGTGCATGGGGAAAACACTTAGGCAATTGAACTCTTGGGCGCATGGGCCAAAATTCAGGCATAACCAACCTATTCTAACAACATCATTCAGTCCCCAAATCAAGTCCAAATATGTTCAAGACTAATTCTAACATACCAAACAACATATAACAGGCTTATAACACAAACATATCATCATAATACACCTAAATCATACTCCACCCACAACACTGATGAACATACGGGTATAATTACCCATTTAAATAAAAACATTCACACATGCATTTCTTCAAACCTTTGAGTATAACTTCCTTCAAACCCATTTGCAAATGAGTCCAACCACCTTAAACCCACCAAAACACACACAACTGAACACACAAACACAAATAAGCATATAACTGAAGCTTAAACCAGCCAAGAACACCTAAAAAAACATGAATTCTTATCTTGAATCTAGCCTTCTTCTTCTTCCTTCTTCAAAACCCAAAAGTTTCTTCACTTTCTCTCTCTAAAACCGTTTAACAAGCAATATGCAGAAAGGAATGGGCGGCCACACCACCTTTTGTACAACAAATAATATATTATTTGTACTTCTGCACATTTAACCCCTCAACTTGGGTTAAATTACATTTTTTTTATTCTTCTTTTCTCTAAAAAAATCTGGGTGTTACAGAATACCCCCATCATGGGTTTAAAACACGTCGGATAGAGGAATGTATCCAGTCCACTATAAAGAGTCTTCCGTTTCCCTTCCCAACCGATATGAGATGTTACATCCTCCCCCACTTAAGAGACCCGCGTCCTCATTGGCACACCGGCCCTGCTTGATTAGTACCGGCTTTCGTTGAACTCCGATATCAACTATAACAAGCAAGAAACCACAACGAATATTGTCCGCTACATAGAGAGAATACCCCCATCAAGAGTTTAAAACATGTCCGATAGGGGAAGGTATCCAACCCCTTATAAAGAGACTTGCGCTCCCTTCTCCATCGATGCAGGATGTTTATAGCACATCGAATTAAATAAGTTGGATTAATATTTAAAATTCATTTTTTATTAAATAATACAAATCAAATAATTCATTACATTGTAATAAAGATTTAAATAACATATATTTAAGTCTTTTAATAAATCTAGGTCCCAGTCATATATGTGAAAAAGTAACGAGTCAGCTAACGAATTAGCCTGTGAGAAATCACAGGTTTAAATACGTATATAGATTGATTAAATAGATTGTAAACAATTTAATTCACATGGAAATGCCAAGACTTATAATATAATAGGGTAACATAAAAGAGTTAGGTAATTGACCACATGAACCTTCAACTGTCAGGATGCATAGGCTATAACCTTTCTTCTCTGCATTAACACGCATCCCAACCCCGAGTAGGAAGCATCAGAATAGACCACCAGATCATCACTTCCATCGGGTAACGACAGAACATGAGCTTGATTCAATCTCGCCTTCAATTCTTCCAACGCCTTCTCTTGGGCTTGACCCCATACAAACTTTACATCTTTTCGAGTCAACTTAGTTAGTGGAGAAGCGATCTTAGAGAAGTCTTGAATAAACCTTATGTAGTAGCCCGCCAAACCCAAGAAACTATGAATCTCAGATGGCGCCTTAGGAGACTTCCATTGCATCACCGCCTCCACCTTTGCTGGGTCCACCATAATCCCGTCAGGATTCGCCACATGACCCAAGACTAAACTTCACGTAACCAAAATGCGCACTTGGAGAACTTGGCGTACAGCTTTCACTTTCTCAACGTCTCCAAAACTTCCCGAATGGCCGGCTTGCTCAATCTCGCTCTTCGAATAAATCAAGATATCATCAATAAACACAATCACCGATTTATCCAACATAGGCGGACACACATGGTTCATCAGATCCATAAAAGTTGTTGGCGCATTGGTCAAACCAAAAGACATGACAAGAAACTCGTAGTGACCATAACGCATGTGAAAAGCTGTTTTAGGGGCGTCCTGCTCTTTCACCTTCAACGGATGGTAACCAGATCGAAGGTCTATCCTTGAAAACCAACTGGCACCCTAAAGCTGATCGAACAAATCATCTATTCTTGGTAAGGGGTATCAGTTCTTCACTGTCAACTTGTTCAGCTCACGGTAGTCAATACATATTCTCATACTACCGTCTTTCTTCTTCACAAATAGGACCGGAGCACCCCAAGGAGAGATACTCGGTCTAATGAACCTATTATCAATCAGCTCTTGCTACTGCTCCATCAACTCTTTCATCTCCGTCGGAGCCAACCGATACGGTGCCTTGGCAATAGGTTGGGCACCCGGTATCAGATCAATCTAAACTCAATCTAACTGTCAGGTGGCACTCCAGGTAAGTCTTCTGGAAACACGTCTGGAAAGTCACACTTAATCGGTACATTGGATAGTTGTGTGTAGGCGTATCCACGTCCTTTACATAGGCCAAGTAGGCACTACATCCACGCCTCATACACTTTCCTGCCACCGCCATTGAGATTACTTCCGGGATCGTCGTGACACGATCCCCATGAATCGTTACTGAACTCCCATCAGGCACTGTCAAACAAATCATCTTCTTGCGACACACAATATTCACCTCGAAGTCCGCTAACCAATCCATCCCAAGCACCAAATCGAAACCACCTAAGGTCATCACGAAGGGTCTAACCGGAAATTTATGACCTTCTAGTTCCACGTCACAACTCTCTATCATCTCAGAAATCCTGGTAGACTTACCTATGGAAGTTTCTATATCAAAAGGTGCATCAACACGTCTACTACTAACAGGCAGCTTAGCATAGAAAGCAGCAGAAATAAAACTTTTACTGGCACCCGAATCAAATAACACAGAAGGTAAAGTTTGGTTCACTAGAAACGTACCAGACATGACATCACGGTCCGTCTTATCTTCCTCCTGTGTCATAGTGAATGCCATGGCGCTTGCCCTCGGTCCTTCACCTCCTGTCTTCTTTGGCCGGGAACCCTCAGCCCTCGGCTTCTTACAATCCTTAGTTATGCGACCCTCTTCACCACAGTTAAAGCACTGGGCCATACGACAGTCCCTTGCCATGTGCCCCGCCTTCCCATATTTAAAGCACAAGTTTGACCCAAACCTACACTCCCCATTATGCTCTCTCCCACACCTACTGCACTTCTTCATACCTGCCCCCGATGTGACCACACAGTGGTCGTCCACCTATGCCTTCTTCTTACCCGTCGAGGCATCACCGTACCAAACCTCTTCCCCTGCTAGTTTCGATCACCTCCACCCTTCCTGCCACCTTCAGCCACCACCACCACAGCCCTCTCATCATACAATCTCCCTGCTAAATCCACCGCCGACCTAAACGTGCTCAGTCGGGCGGCGATCATGTGTTTGTGAATATCTGCTGGCAAGCCCTGAATATACCTCTTGATCTTTCGAGACAAAGGTGTCACCTGATATGGTACCATACGTGCCATCTCGTTGAACTTTATGGTGTACTGCTGGTGTGTCATGGTTCCCGCCTCCAGCTGTAGGAATTCTCTCTCAACTTTATCCATCTCTCTATGAGGACAGAACTCCTCGATCACCAACTTCTTCAGTTCAGATCATCTCATCCTCCCGATTGCCCGACTACCCTCGGCTTGGACTATGTTGTCCCACCAGCACAGAGCCGAGTCCACAAAAGAATGGTTAGCGAACTTCACTTTCTGGTCCTCCCGGCACTCACTGATATCAAGAATAGCCTCCATTTCCCTCACCCACCAGTGAGCAGCAGCAGCAGTGCCGTTACTATCAAAAATAGGGGGCTTGCATCTCATAAACTCCCCGTAGTTACAGCCTCATGCCACCTCCTGCACAGACTCTTTTTCTTCCTCCTCATCATTAGATAGAACCGTTTCAGGCTCTGAATGTTCTCGTTCTCCCGAGGACCTATTCCTCTCTTTCCTTTCCCCTTTCGGTACCGCCTTGATAACCTCGGTCACTACAGATGGTAAGATCGGCTGCATGACCTGGTGAACTTCTTCAACCACAGCCTCTTTTACTGAGGCTCTCAAGTTGGCGCTCTCATCGCCACCCTCCGGATGAGGAGTCTCAGGTTCTTCATGAACCACCTTTTCAACTTTGGGTCTCCCTCACTTGGGTCGCGGTTCAGCACCGTGACCTCCACCACATGAAGCTTTCGAAGATCTACCACCAGCCATTCACACGCACACTGAAAGATTCAAACACCAACACGGTCATTCAAGGGAACAGCTCAGTTTATGTCAAGTATAGTAAGTCCCTAATTATAGTGGCCAGTTGTGATTAGCTACTTACTTTACTCTTCATACCCCAAGCATTATCTGTCCTGACTACATCAGTATTTAAATCTACATACAACACATAACCACATACCATGC
>BJCM01265074.1:0-23503 GCA_018326385.1 Flaveria bidentis
TGATGGCTGATTCAACAGAACCTTCTCAGGTAAGTTCCACTAACCAACTTTTCAATAATCATGCTTGTTCTGATTGTAATAAATTTAGGGAAAGCATAGATTTGAAATTTTCTAGGTTATTAGATCACAATGATAGCCTAGTAAAGGACTTGCAACTGTGGACTGAAGCAAATCGTATTTTAAAACTAAATGAGCATAGTTACAAGGAGAAAATAGAACTTTTAAATAAACAACTTAGGGAAACCGAAGTTGTAGCTTTTAACCAATCTAATGACATCAAGTTCTATTTAAACTCCCTAGAAGAAGCTAAGAAACAAGAAGCAGTTTTGAAAGATGAAGTAAATTCATTAAAACAAAAACTGCACAGTTGGACTAGTTCTTCTCACATAGTCCAACACTTAGTGAGAGAACATAACAACATGGAGGGGTTGGGTTACAAAGTGGTTCCACCACCACATGAGACCTTGTTGAATGCAAAAGAGAAAATGTCTATTGTTAATGTGGATAAACTATTTGAGAAATTTAAGGTAACATCAGGTTCAAACACATCTAATTCTGAACCTAAAAAGACCAAACAAGTTAACCAATCACGTGCATCTTGTCTAAGTCCAAACAAACAAAAGGGTAAAGATGTTGAAAAGGTTCAAACAACAAATTTTGTTAAACAAGTTAAAACCTCTAAACAACATGTGTCAAAACCAAAAAAGAATAAAGTCACACATGTGTCACACACTTCTCCATAGAAATAGTTACACCAACATGTTTAAAGTAGATCATGCTATAACTTTGGAAAGTATGGACACATCGCGTCTAATTGTCCTTACTATCAGACACCAAGGAAAAGAATTTTTTATGACACTAAAACGAGCCCTTCAAAAAGGAGCTCTGCGACTTTACCAAAAGGAGTCAGTGAACCTAATGTTCAATCCATCAGCCAGCCGTCTGTGTACCACAAACAGGCTTTAGACAAAACTGGCTTATGGAAAGAAAAATCTAGTTCAATGTCTGATAATGAGAACAAGAAACAGAATGATCTTCCCTCACCCTCAAATGGATAGTGGGTGGAATTTATGATGTGTGATTCTTCTAGGTCACCCAAGCCAGTTAAGGCTTGGGTCCCTAACCTCAACTAATGATTTCTATTAAATGTGCATGGTGTTCGCTATAGTGCTGAAACAAACACTTGGATTGTAGATAGCGGAGCATCCAGGCACATGACTGGGAACCGAACACTCCTATCAAATGTCAAACAAATTAAAGGAGGTCACGTTTCATTTGATGGAAACAAAGGAGGTTACATCACCAATCAAAGGGAAGTGGGGAACTAGAAAGTGAAGTTTGATAAGGTAAACTATGTCCAACAACTTCAAAACAACTTACTTTCTATCTCTCAAATATGTGACAAAGGCTTTAAGGTAGTATTTAACAACAAGAAGTGCTATGTTCTGAAAAAGGACTATCTGATCCCAGAGGACCAAGTCTTAATGTCAGCTTCAAGATATAACGATCTTTATGTCTTGGATCTATCAAAGGCCTCCACAATGGCTCATCAAGTTCAGTGCTTCTTGTCAAAGGGTACCGAGAAGGATTCGATCTCCTGGCATAAGAGAATGGGACACATCAATCCCAGGAAGATGAATCACTTGATCCAGAATGATCTAGTGCGAGGAGTTAACATCAAAAACTTCAGTTACCAGATTTTTGTGTCGCTTCCAAGAAAGAAAAACGGACTAAGAAGTCTCATAAGGAAAAGAAAGTTCATTCTATTGAACTGCCTCTTGAGCTTCTTCACATGGATCTGTTTGGTCCAGTCAGTACAAGGAGCATTGCTGGTGAATTGTACTGTTATGTAGTTACTGATGACTACTCAAGATTCACTTAGGTAATGTTTCTGAAATCCAAATCAGAAACATTTAAGTCATTCAAAGAACTAGTAACTACATTGGAATCACTCTAAAAGCTGAAGGTAAGACAAGTATGCTCAGACAACGGTACCGAGTTCAAGAACCAGTGGATGGAGGTATTCTGCAAAGAAAAGGGAATTATGCACCAGTTCACTTCTGCCTACACTCCTCAAATGAATGGAGTTGCTGAGAGAAAGAATCGCAGCTTGATAGAGACAACATGGACAATGCTATAAGACTCGAAACTGCCCATCCAATTTTCGAATGAGGCAGTTGCTAATGCATGTTACACTCTAAATCGAGTTCTAGTGGTAAAACGTCATGGTAAGATGTGTGACGAGTTACTCCAAAGACGTAAACCTAATCTAGAGTACCTCAAACTATTTGGCGCTCCATGCACCCTCTTGAAGAAAACTCAGGAAGCCAAGTTCAACGAGAAGGCTGAAGAAGGAATCTTTCTAGGATACAACATACCGATTAAGCGAGTTTACAACAACTCAACGGGTCAAGTAGAAGTGTGGTGCAACGTCGATGTTCAGAGATAAACCACCCCTCATGCTGGCAAAGGACCCACATTCTTTTTCAATTATGATGGATTCTGTAGGTCCTTCAACATTCCCTTCTCCACTCCTAAAGATGACTTAGGAACCAAATTGATGTATGATGTCTTAAACACACCCTCATACGACTCAACAATGATTGGTCTACAAGTAGAGTACCTAGTGACTTAGGGGGAGCACTTGAGGTAAGTGACTCCTCCTCTGAAGATGAAGTTGTGGAGAACGATCAGGTCGATCAGGAGGAACAGGTTTTCAATACTAAAAGTCCATAAGCATCTGATGTTGATGCATCTGATTCTTCAGAACCTCAAACTCCTACTGCCTTAGATTCGGAACCAAGAGTTCACAATCTCGATAATGAGGTATTCGTTCCCACTACTCCTGGATCTTGCTTAAACGTCTATCATCCTCTGGACAATGTCATTGGGGATGTACGATCAGGAGTTTAGACTAGAAATTAGCTATATTCAGCTGATTATGCCTCGGTAATGGAAAAGGGTTATCTGCACGATGGTGTGTATCGCTGTTTTATGTCTTAGTTTGAGCCAAAATATGTCAGTGAAGCTCTTAATGACAAGGCATGGGTGAGTGCCATGCAAGAAGAACTTCTTCAATTCAAGAAGTTAGGTGTATGGACATTAGTGGACAGACCTAAAGGTGCTAAGGTCATTGGCACAAAATGGGTCTTGAATTGCAAGAAAGATGACCAAGGGGTCATAATTAGAAACAAGGCTCGACTTGTAGTTCAAGGATTTTGACAAGTCGATGGAATTAATTATAATGAAATATTTGCACCTGTGGCGAGAATGGAAGCAATCCGTATCTTCCTAGCCTATGCCTCTTACATGAAGATTAAAGTTTATCAACTGGATGTAAAGAGTGTATTTCTACATGGTGAAATCAGAGAAACAGTGTAGTCAGTCAACCTAAAGGATTTGAGGATCCATATCATCGGGACAAAGTTTACAAACTGGATAAGGCTCTCTATGGGCTCCACCAAGCCCCGAGAGCATGGTATGAAAAATTTTCAACACATCTTGTGAAACATGGATTTAGCTGAGTGATTGACTGCACTCTGTTCATCAAAGAAAAGGATGGTGACTTACTGCTTGTCCAAATCTATGTTGATGACATAATCTTTGGTTCCAAGAACGAAGACCTATGTAAAGAATTTGAAGTAGTAATGAAGGCTGAATTTGAGATGAGCGCCATGCGAGAGATGAAATTCTTTCTCGGGTTTCAGGTGGATCAGACACCAAAGGGGATATTTCTACATCAGACCAAGTATGTAGGCGATATTTTTAGTCGGTTCAATATGGAGAATGCTTCCGCAGCTGGGACTCCACTTGCTACAAACCATGATGTAGCACCCGACAAGAATGGTGATCTGGTGGATGCTAACAGGCAAAACCGAAAGTCAATCATCTAATCGGCGTTAAAAGGATATTTCGTTATCTGAAGGGTACTCCAACACTCGGGTTGTGGTATCATCATGTTGAATATTTCGAGCTTACAGCGTATAGTGATTCGGATTACGGCGGTTGCAAAATGAACTACAAGTCTACATCATTGGTATGTCAATTTTTTGGGAGAAGATTAGTCACCTGGCAGTGTAAGAAGCAGACCTCGGTTGCTCAATCAACCTGTGAAGCTGAGTATGTTGCTGCTGCAAGTTACTGTTCACAGGTCATATGGATTCAACAACAAATGCGGGACTACGGTTTGGAATTTTCTAACACTCCTATATTTGTTGATAATTCAGCTGCTATTGCCGTAACTAAAAATCCGGTCCAACATCCTAAGACAAAACACATCGGAATTAAATATCACTTTATACGTGATTGTTTTGAAAAGAAATTAATCGATGTAATAATATAATGAATGCCCCGGCTGTGGATACCAGACCACAACACTGTAAAACAGGCTAACCATTCACCCGTTTGACCCCAGTCAAGCTAGCGCGACTAGCCTGGGTGGGGTTTGTCAAACCCAGTAGATCTACTAACAATCACCTCCTTAATTCCATATTAACGGTCCGAAGAGGCAAATTGGTATCACAATAGTAAACCAGTATATGCAGTATTACCAATCTAAGTATTGTATGTTTATGAAAACAACATGTTTCTCTCCCCCAAAAGAGAGTATAATACAAAAGTGGGTCATTAATGTTTCGCGTTTCACGGCTCGGTTCGAGTTCATGTCGGTCATTAATGTTGCAACCATACTCAAACACCAACCCAATTTCATAGACATACATACACCATACATACATCCCACACTAAATACCTACAATCTACACAATCACACCATTCCCATACCACCTACCAACCCAACACCCATATGCTACCATATTCACATCATAAGAACAATGTTCACACACATTCATGCATTACACACTCAATTAATATCTCACCTCCACTACTAAAACAAACCAAGAAAAAATACACATACATTCACACTACATATATCATATATATATACACCAATAAATATCCACGTACATGTACACATGTGGATTAATAAAATCAACCCACTAAAACAATCCAATTTTATACAGTACACAATTAAAACTACCAACACAAACACAACCCACCAACACTGCCCTATGTGCTTCTACTCCTTGATGTAACCATCACACATATAGCCTATGCATATCTACATCGCAGTAGACACCATCCATGCACACAAGTCAACATACAATCACATACACATGCATAATTAATGCACTCCTTTATACACACACATACCTATGAATGCACACAACCTTCTATCCATATGCACGCATAAACCGCAATGCACACACACACATTCTATGATGAAGAATACACACATATGCACATATATGTGTACACAGAAGACACACCCAACATCTCATATATATCTATATATACAAACGCAGAGACATCCAAACCAACCGAAACCGAACATCACCGAATCATGTACACAAACACAATCGGACCACATTCACAAAGACTATCAATGGTTAACAATTCTTACACACCAGAACACACACAATTTCATATATAGGCATATATTTTCACATTCGTAGAACCGCATTCGCAGCAAGAACACCCATACAAGCGGTGCATAAACTACAACAATGCAAACGCGTATACGTACATATAATCCGACACACACAAACACGACAAATCGAAACCGTAACCGCGATGAACATGAGTCATGAATAGGGAAGCATCGTACTCGAAACTAAGCAACATTGAACGATGAAGGAAAGATTCATACCAAACGGAACGATGTCGATCGAAGCTGTCAGACACGATGTCGGTTGTCAAGAACTAGCGGTTTATAACAAAGAAATTGTCGGAGATGCTCGATCGTTAAGGAAGGGGATGCCAAAGCTATGCCGCTGGCTAAAGTTGTCGAGAAAGAGAGAGCGTCGATGGGTGGTTTAGGGTTTGCGGAGATGAGAGGAGGTGGTTGCAAACTAGAGGAATGGTAGCCGAGATGCATGATTCGGTTATAACAGTTTGCAAATAGGTGGAAGTTACACAATGGCCCCCCTTAAGTCTTCTAAATTTGCACTTTAGGTCCCTTAACTTTCTATTACTTTCATAGTTAACTAAATTTTTTTAAGTTAGTTTGAAGTTTAAATAAATGAAATAATTAAAATTTTAATTTCATTTATTCAATTTGAATTTAATAATACTTAAGTGTTGAAAATGATTTAATAATACTAAGTGGCAGAAATGATTTAGATAATTGGAACGACGTTAACCTGAAAAATACGGAGTGTCACACATTTAATCGTGTTTCAATACAATTGTTATGTTCAATCATTCAATATCAGAAACATAATACAAACAACGAAAATGAAGATGAATGATCACAACCACAATGTATTCAAATATAAACAATAAGGATATAATATAATCAAAACAGAGAAACATCAAATATATTTTAGTGGAGTAACATCTTACAATAGTCTCTTACAACAAAAATATTTAATAAGGGTTTTACAAGGATGCTCAACAATGAGCAAGATCAAAACTATATATAGAAGTCATAGTTTCACTGATAGTTTCATTGTCAGCAAAACTATGCTTCCGAAAGTATAGATTCGACCGGCTGAAACAACAGTTTCGCTGGGTGAACTAAACAACTGGCGAAACTGCAGTTTCTCTCATAGTTTTATTGGGCAACAAAACTAAACAAAATAAGCAACATACAAAAGTAAACTAACATTAAACCTATTACAATGGAATATAAAAAAAATCTAAACTAAAGTTAGTCCAACCTATACCTAATCTTTAAGAACATCCTGAGGAAGTGCAACAAGAGGAAGCTCAAGCAACTCCTATTCAAGTAGCTCCTCTAGCATCAGGAAGACCCATCTTATTCTGGACTTACACTACTAATCTAGAGATATGGCATGTTATCAGAAATCAAGGTGTTAAAGATGTTTATACATGGGAAGACATGTTCAATCTACCTTTGCATGATCTCTTTGAGATGAGTAAACACTATAGGGGAAGAGGTTGCACATTAGCACAGCATATCATCCACTGACTGATGGTCAGTCAGAGAGGACCATTCAGACCTTGGAAGATATGCTTCGGGCATGTGTTATCAATTTTGGAGGAAGTTGGGTTGATCACTTACCGTTAGCTGAGTTCTCATATAACAACAGTTATTATGGCAGCATTGGTAGGCCCCCTTAAGAGATGCTATACGGTAGGAGATGCTGAACACCCATATGTTGGGGTGATATTGGCCGGAAGGAGTTAGGGAGCGTTGAAGTAATCGAGGCTACGACTGAGAAGCTTGAAAGGATCAAAGCCTTCATGAAGGCAACCAAAGATAGACATAAATCATATGCTGATAAACGATGGAGATCGAATGAGTTTAAGGTGGGCGACTGGGTTATATTGAAGGTCTCACCTTGGAAGGGGGTCATCCGATTCAGAAGGCAGGGCAAGTTAAGCCCAAGCTATATAGGGTCTTTTCGAATCATTACTAGAGTAGGAGAGGTGGCCTATAGATTAGAGTTACTAGATGAGTTAAGTGGAATTCACCCGACATTCCATGTATCTCATCTAAGAAAGTGTCTAACGGATGAAGATGTGATTGTTCCACAGGAGGATATCGAAGTAGATGAACGACTCAATTATGTGGAGCAACCAGTGGCAATCATTGATCAAAAAGAGAAGAGGCTGAGAAATAAAATGGTTCCTCTTGTGCGTGTACAGTGGAAGCACAGGAAGGGATCCGAGTCTACGTGGGATACTAAAGAAGAGATGAGACAACATTACCCACAATTCTTTAAGGAATAACAGTTATCAGGGACGAAACCTATATAAGGGGGGTGGACTTGTAACACCCGGTTATTTTTTTTAAAAGTCAAGAAAAAGAATAAAGTGAAGAAAAAGAAGGAAAAAAATAAAACCCAAGTCTAGGGGTTAAAATTGACAAAAAAGACAAAATCTTTGAAAAGTTGGTGTAAAAGGTGGTATTGTTGCCCCTATATCACACACATCACAAATCTTCGAATTATAGAGAGAGAAAGTAGCAAGTGCCACAGAGGACTCACGGTTTAGGAGGAAGAACAAGAAAGAATTTGAATTCGAGGTAAGAATTCATGGTTTTATGATGTCCTTGACTGGTCATATCCTCGGGTTTATGCTTATGTGTGTTTGTATGTGTTCGGGTATGTTTTTACTGGGTTTGTAGGCTGTTGAATTCAATTTGTAAATAAGTTTGGAAGAAGCCACACTCAAGAGCTGCAAAGGTGAGTTCTAGAACCCCTCTTTTACTGGATTATAACTGATTTTGGGGCTGAAAATGCATGAACTTATGTTTTTATGAAACTGTGTTTTTACCCGTATGTATGATGGGTGTATGATGATGTGATGATGTGATTTTGAACTGTGTTCATGCTTGTTGATGTTATGGTTGTGTTTCTAAGGCTTAGAATGTAAGTTTTAAGCTTAGAACATGATAGATGGTGTTTGCGAATTGAATCTGATGTTTGGGTACAAATGGGTTGAGAATAATTGCCTAAGTGTAGTTAATGCGGATGAAAGTCAATGCGGATGAGCATTGACTAAGTATGGGAAATGCGAATGAAAGTCAATGCGGATGAGCATTGACTAAGTATGTGAAATGCGGATGAAAGTCAATGCGGGTGAAAGTCAATGAGGATGAAAGTCAATGCGGGTGAAAGTCAATGCGGTTGAAAGTCAATGCGGATGAAATAATGCAGATAGAAAGTTAATGTGGATGAGCATTGACTAAGTATGTGAAATGCGGATGGCAAATGCGGATGAGTATTGGCAAATGCGGATGAGTAAGGTCAATGCGGATGAGAAAGTCTAAGTGTGAACAAATGTGGATGAAGTAAGGTAAATGCGGATGACAAATGCGTATGAAGTTAAGGAAATGCGGATGAACTAAGACAAATGCGGATGAACACCTAGAATATTTTCTGACTTCTTGGGAAAAAGTGAAATGTAGGCTTTGACTTGGGAAGACTCCTGGGGGTTATGTAAGTTGACTTTTGAGGTCATAGATGTTATGATGGGCATGTTATGATGTATAATTGAATCTTATGCATGATGATGATGTATGATGTTGTATGAGTATGCATGATGTATGTTATGTATGTATGATGCCCTACATGAGGATGTTGACTGTTATGTTTATGTTTTTTGTGATGTATGATTATTTTTCCATGGTTTTACGTTGAATGTTAATGAATGAAATGAAAGAATTATGTAACGTAAAGTGGAAGATAATGAAAGTGGAACATGATGAATGAGTGCATGCATTAATGAATGATAGAATGTAAAGAAAGTCTTGCAAGCCTTGTATGTCAGGACACGCCCTAATCTAGGGTGTTAGCCCAACGGTGTGCGGGTTAGCTACCCCAGAAGGATGCACATCGGGGTCTTTCTTTGTGATTGACCATTTGTATTGAATCTTTATCGCTTACCCTAGATACTGTAGCCATGCTGCTGTGTGCCATGACGGGAGGTCTACGATAGACCTCGGTCCAGTATCAGCTTTATGCACGACGGAGGGTATAGCACATGGCATTGATAAACCTGAATTTACCCTAGGTACTGTAGCCAAGCTGCTGTGCACATGACGGGGGGTCTATGATAGACCCTGGCCCAGTACCAGCTTTATGCATGATTGTAGGGTAAAGTTCATGGTTTTGACGGAATGAAAAGATGTAATGATGAACGTATGAATGGAAGTTAATGAACGAATGATGAAGATAATAATGATATTATCTATGTTTACGTATGATATGTGATCACATGCAAAAGTAAGGAACAGTTTAATGAATGTAAAGTATGTTTTATTTTAAACTAGAACTCACTCAGCAACGCTGACTTTTTATGCATTTTCTAGTTGGCAGGTGAGCATTGCTGAGGATGGTACGGGGCAGTTACTTGGCATTTGGATGACATTCTTTTGTTAATGTTTTTGCATTGTAATGCGAAAAAATGAAATTGTGTAACGAATGTTGTATTATTTTGCAAAATCATTTATAATGAAAAAGTTATTTTAATGTTCTGCTACGATGTTTTATGAGGGTTAAATGTATTTATATGTTTTATGAGCGATAATTGGCCAGCTGTAAGCGTCTCGAGAATGGGGCCTTACAATTGCTTACTTACAAACCATGAACTACAACATTGAGCAAATTATCTCCCTTCCCTAAAAGGAACTCAATAATATGGCAGACATTGAAATGTCTAGAGAGAAGAAGGAAGCAGAGATGGCAATATTGCTTCTTGAGATCAAGAAGGAAAGAAGACTGAAAAGACTATACAAACATGTTCATACTCTCTCACCAGTTCAAGAAAGCCCTATGCAAGAGACTATGACACCACAAGAACCTCAGGTAGATAAAGAAACTGATAGGATAAATATAATAAACTACCTGAGTGCCATAGGTCTCTACCAGGTAGATGCACTTCTTCCCTTGGCATTTAAGTACATTGAGTTTGAGTGTCTCAAATAACTTAAGCTTCAAGTACTTAAAGAACAGAAGGCACAAAGAAGAAAAAGAGGGAAGACGTTGCCAAGTTAAGAGCCATCATTTATAAAAGCAAAAAGAAGTCTGATGACATGCAGAGGATGATGAGCTTCTTGAAGCTATATGGATTCTCTGAAAGGAGACTTGGACCTATGTGTTTATCCACTGTGGATGAGCACATTAGGGTGATCAAGCAGAAGATCAAAAGAGGAGAACTTGTTGACTTACACTCCCCACCAAGTCAGGTTCCTCAAGAAATGGAAGTTAAGGTTGAACCTTTTGAGACAACGCAACCTGGACCTCCTGCTGAGTCTCAACAAGCTTCATCTTCTGATCCATAATAGGGTCCTGCTCCCTCTCATTCGGAACCAATGAGAGAGGAAGATCCAAGTCAGAAAGACAAGTATGATCAACAAGGTGCTCTAGGCCAGTCTTCTCAATTAAAAAGTTCAAAGAGGAGAAAAATGATGACTTCTAAACCAAACCTCAGGATGAGTGAGAACTGTTGGTCCATTTGATTGTGTTTCAGTACAATTGATATGTTCAATCGTTCAATATCAGAAACAGAATACAAACAACGACACTGAAGAAGAATGATCACAACCACAATGTATTCAAATATAAACAAATAGGATCTAATACAATCAAAACAAAGAAACATGAAATATATTTTAGTGGAGTAACAAATTACAATAGTCTTTTGCAACAAAAATATTAAATTAGGGATTTAAAAGGATGATCAACAATGAGAAAGATCAAAACTATATATAGAAGTCATAGTTTCGCTGAGAGTTTCATTGTCAGCGAAACTATGCTGCCGAAACTATAGATTCACCCGACTGAGACAACAGTTTCGCCAGGTGAACTAAACAACTGACTATGATTGAAACTACAATTTCTCTCATAGTTTTGTTGGGCAACAAAACTAAACAACATAAGCAACATACAAAAGTAAACTAACATTAAACCTATTACAATGGAATATTAAAAAAATCTAAACTAAAGTGAGTCCAACCTATATCTAATCTTTAAGAACATCCTCAGGAAGTGCAACAAGAGGAAGCTCGAGCAACTCCTATTCAAGTAGCTCCTTTAGCATCAGGAAGACCCATCTTATCCTAGACTTACACTACCAATCTAGAGATATGGCATGTTATCAGAGATCAAGGTGTTGAAGATGTCTATACATGGGAAGACATGTTCAATCTACCTTTGCATGATCTCTTTGAGATGAGAAAACACTATAAGAGTCTGAGTGATCCTGACCATCTAATGAACAAATGATTGGTTATCAACATGATGAGGACTGTTGATATCTAAAATCTTCAAATGTTTTGGTAGCATCATCCTAGGGGGAGTTTGTAAGGTTCTGTATAAGGCTAATGCATCCAAAACATCTAAAAGTCTATCATGCATGCATACACTAAGTGTTGCGTAGAATGCTTCGGAAGTTTTCCTTATTATCTTAATAAAATACTCTAAGTGTAAAATCTTCCGAAGCCAAGAGCAACTTTAAGTGAAGTCTTCCGAAGCTTCAAGGACAAAGTATTCTGAAGCCATGTGACAAATTATCTTCCAAAGACTTTTGAAGACATGCTTTTATCTGATGTACTTTACCATAAAGTTGGACCACTTTTTGCTACAGCTTTGTTGACTCACCGAATTTCACAAGTTGGTGAAAAGTTCCGTGCTTTTGGTAACTATACATTGAGGTCTTGAGTCTTTTACTTTATACTTTATGTACTTTTATCCTTTTTTAATATATGAGAATGTGAGCTATGGCATGTCATATTCACTAGTCAAAAGGCAATCTGCCTTTTGACTTTACATTGATTATGTTGTTGTCTAATTCATGTATCCAACTTGCCTTCAAAGTATGGCTGGCTAGAGGATGTATTATAAGTATCTCAGGTCTTTGTAACTTATCTCATGCTTGTAGACTTGTAAAAGAACTTGAGAGAAATATACAACATCTTTTTAAAACCAAACACTTGTGTTGTTTCTATTTTTGTTTAGTCTCATATTTTCTAGTGTTCTAAGTGTCAATATTGTGTTACTGATTCCCTATTAGATCTGTTAAGTGTACTAAATTTTCTCTCCTCATTGTGTGTTGTATTGTAAGTGACCAAAACTCCCTTAAACGGTCCTGCAATTGGTATCAAAGCATTCCAGGCTCTTGATTGTAAGAAGTCACCATCTTAGGATCCCTCTCTCACACACAAAACTCTTAACATCTTGAATGGCAACTGTCACTAAAGCTAATATGGAAACTGGAACCATGACAAAGTCCCCAGTCATCACTCCTGACGACTTTGACACTTGGTGCCAATGAATGGAAGGTTTCATCAAGTCACAAGACTCCAGGATGTGGGAATTTTTTGTCTCAAGACCTTACATACCAAGCACCTCTTCAGCTATTGCTGGAGGTGGTATGATTCCAAAGACTGTGACTGATTATTCTAATAAAGATAGGAAGAAAGTTGAGATTGACCAAAAAGCCACGACAACCTTTAAAATGCTCTTCCAAACTCCATATACAGAGGCTTCAAGAACTGCAAAACAACTAAACAACTGTGGGATGCACTTAAGCTGATGTATGAGGGGTCAATTGAAGCCAAGGAGAACAAGAAGAATTTCCTGAAGCAGTAATTTTAGAACTTTACCTTTAAAAACAAGTGAAACCATTACTCAACAATACTTAGGTATGTTAAGATTGTGGATACTCTGGTGGATGTTAGAGTGACTCTTGAGAATAGTGACATTGTAAGTAAGTTTATATCCTCTCTTCCTAGAAAATGGACACATTACTGTGTTGTTAGCAAGAGGACTAAAAACCTTAAGACTCTTATCCTGATAGAGTTGTATGGCATTCTCAGTGGATACCAAATGGAGATGAAAATGCAAGGTTCATCTGGTAACTCTAGCAATCAACTGAGTTCAGCCCTGCATGTTACTGAAAAGGATAGCATAGAACCTCAACATCATCTTATATGCTCCCCTGACAACTCATAAAAGTATTCTTTCATCACCTTCCTAGAGACACCAAGAGAAAGCTACACTCAAGGAAGCTGATTCCAAGAGACAAGCTCTTCACATACCTTTGTGTCTTCTGATGAAAGCACATGCAACTTTCTATTTAGCCTTGAAGACTTGGATTGTATCCATCTAGATGATCTGGAGTACATGGAAATAGTCCAACAAATGGTTCTTCTCACTCATAGAGCCATGATGTTTAACAAGAGGACAGGAAGGAAGTTCCCAAGTAATGCAGCCAGTGGAAAGTTTGGGCTGGACAAAACCAAAGTCAACTGTTACAACTGTAATCAAATGGTACACTTTGCAAGGGAGAGCAAGGCACCAAGGACAAATGGTGGCCAATCACAAACCAGAATAAACTACACTAAAAAAGCCACCCAGAATGAATAGCCAAAGTAGCAAGCTGCAGTTGCTGTTGAAGAAGGAGGCTTTGATTGGAGCTTTTAAGTAGTATATGCATCTCTAAACCTAGCATTGATGACTGACCATGATGAAGAAAAGGTATCAGAACATCTCTGTACACCAAAATGTCATGCTAAAGTTAATAGATATAGGTCCTACAACTTAGAGATGAGATCTGATCTTGAGTCCTTGAATATATTAAAATCTGATTTTGAAAGAGCTAAAAATGACTATAAGTTAAAGATAGAGGACATAAAGAAAACCATTTCAACTCTTAAGCATGAGCACAAAAATTATAGGAATAAAATCAAATATCTCATAACTAAGTTGACTGAATGCCAGGTTGAGCTTGTGATCAACAAAGCCAGGTTAGAAAATGTGTTCTTGAAGAAGAGACGTTCAAGAACATTATATCATCATCCTTGCATGCAAAAATTTGTTATCAGAATAAACAGAGACTAGGATATAGTGAGATAGCTCCTCCACATACTATTCTTTCTGTAAGATCTCCCAGGTGTGGAACTTGTGAAGATGAGCTTCCTCTCATAGACCCCTTGATTGAAGAGGATAAATAAGAGATAGTGAAGAATGCCTCTCAGAAGAGTGAAGAAGAAGATTCTAAGAAGGGTCACTATCCTTTTAAGGAGAGTAAGAAGACTGGGATGGCCAAGTCTATGAGAAAGAACTTGATCTGAGAAAAGAAAAGAAGGCTCAAGAGATCAAAACTACCTTCAACTCTAGATAGAAACAAGTTTTTATCTCTGTAGGAATTGAGGTGTAAAGAATGAAGATACTAACATGAAATCTAGTCCATGAGTTCTAGTTTAGTTTCAACTCATCCCAACAACAAGAAGGAGGCTAATAAGTTGTGTACCATTGCTACACAACCTGAATTATTCAGCTCCAAATGAAGTTCTCACCCTAAAGTAACTTCCATTGCATCTACAAAGGTGAAGGTGGAGAAGAAAAATGATCAAGTTCAGCTTTGTTCATAGAATAAGGCTCTTAGGAAGAAGAAAATGGACTGTGTCATGTGTGGGAGTGCCTCTCATCTTGCTAAGGATTGTTCTTACAATCCAAAAGAAATTTTCCACATGACCAAGAAAGCGTCTTCTAAGAGTTTCAAGAAGAAGCAAGCTTCGAAAGGAAAATAATTTTCCTTTGAAAGCTCCAAAATGAAGATGAAGGCAAGTGGAAAATTGCCTTTGGAAGATAACTTGGTCTCGGAAGAAGTGAATACTTCTAAAGTACTGAAGCCTACTGTAGTGTTAGCACGATCTTCCAATGGTCCTGTCATCAAACTTCCAAAGTAAACAAAACTTTCAAAGTCAATAAATTTTCCAAAGTATTGAAGGTCAAGTATAAGCTTCCAAAGGTGGTGTGGAAGACAAAGAAAGACCACTTGACTGAAAGTTCTCCATCAACAATAGCAAAAGATCCTTACAACATGACTATAGGATCTATTACTGTTTCATTCCATTTAGTTTCTTTTGATAAGCATAAGACCAATAAGGCTTGTGTTTCCGAATGTAACTAACCATCTTTTTTGTGCCGGAACGACTAAATACAAACAAAAATGTATGGATCATTGATAGTGGCTGTTCCAGGCACATGACAGGCAACAAGTCACTATTCCAAAAGTTTGAAAAGATTGATGGAGGACCAGTTGCGTTTGGAGGAGATGCTGGTGGTTACATACTAGAAGGGGCAATGTCATTAATGGTAAGCTCAGCATTGAGAAGGTAAACTTTATAAAGAATCTTGGATACAATCTTTTAAGTGTATTTCAATTTTGTGATCAGAGTCATAACATGCTCTTTACTTAACATGAGTGCATTATTCTCAAGCCTGGGTTGGTCATGCCTCATGAGCATATCCTTCTCAGAGCCCCCAGGAAAGGGAACATGTAAAAGATGGATTTGCAAGAAACATCTCCCTTAGTAGAAGTTTCATATGCTCATCCATACTAGATAGAGACATGGGGCCAAGTCTCCTTCTTGAGAATCCATACAACTTCAAGAAGCTCATCATCCTCTGCCTATTAACAGACTTCTTCATATTCTTTTGGATGATGGCTCTTGACTTAGCACCTTCTTCCCTTAGCTTTATTTTGCTTTTCTTTCTTTCCTTGACTATCTCAAGTTCATGTTGTTTGAGATACTTAAACTCAACATAGTCATAGGACAGGGGAAGAAGTGCTTCTACCTGATAGAGGCTTGTGGCACTCAGGTAATTGATCATCTTGATCCTATCTTCTTCTTTATCTACATGAGGTTCTTGTTGAACCACATCCTCTTGTGCAGGACTTTCTTGAATTGGGGAGAGAGTAGGCACATGCTTGTACAATCTTTTCTATCTTTTGTCTTATTTGATTTATACTAGTAGCTCTGCATCTTATGCCTCTTTCTTCTCTCTTCACCTCTCTAGGTCAACCAGTTCATTTAGTTCCTCCAAGGGGAGAGAAATGACATTGTCCATGTCATAGTTCCTTGTCTGGAGGTAGGTTATCCTGATTGCCCTTAACTCGACATTCTGTGTATCTGGTATGGGGGTAACCCTGATAGCAGGCTCCATGAGTCTTGAAGACTCAGAAGAGGAACTTTCTCCCCTTATCTTCCTCTTCCTCTCTTTCTCCTCCTCAATCTCCTCAGATGTCATCTTTCTTTTCCCTTTGTCACTCATAGACCTTTGTGACTCAGGGTGGAGAGAGCTTTGGCCTTCATTGCTTGATGTAGCTTTTGAGCTCTGGCTAGAGAGAGGTTGAGAAGCACCATCACCAGCAGGTGTCACAATAAGGGTATGGATCACTGTAACAGTTGATGTTGATGAGACTGGGCTCTTAGATTCTACCACTAGGCCTTTAGTTAAGGTTTCCCCTATGAAACTAATCTTAGGGTCTGCCTTAACATCAAGTTGACCGATGGCATAACCTGATTGCCTTAGTCTTCTTTTGAAAGCTGAACTCTGCAACGATCCTGTCTTGGATTCTTTGTGCCATTATGTCAGCTTGTCTTGATTCGCTTGGATTGACAAGTGGAATTGTGACTAAATCCAGACTTTCAAAGAAGTTCAAGGTGTGAAAATTGAAGATCTTTTGTTGCCCTTAAACTCAAAGAAGGATGAGGGCTTTTTTGTTGCTGTCATACCTCCACCCAATGATGTGATTGGAAGATGGTGGAGATAACATAGCCTTTGGTATCCCTTCCTCAAACAGACTCTATATTAAGGAGTCTATTGAGTCCATATCAATATGAACTTGAGGAAGTTGTTGAGTAGGCACAATTGCAAGTGAGGATGGTGAGTCCTCCGTGTCCATACGCTTTGAAGAACTCCCAGAACTATGGCAGTGATGACTTTCTCCCCCTTTTTGGTAGCATCACCCAATTGCACAGGTGAGCTAGGAGTTAGATCAATCACCTCCATAGGTTCTTGTGTTCCTGGTTGAGCTCCACTTAAAGGTCTCCCAACTAGTTGTTCCTTAAGATATGAAATATCAAGTTGCTGATCATTGACCCTGTTTTGTAAGGTAGTCACTTGAGATTCAAGGTGACTAACCTTGTAGACTAAATAGGTGCATGTTTGAGACTGTTTTTGCACCTTTAGTCTTAAATTCCCCTCATCTTCATCAGAAGAATCATTAGGGGATGAGATGATTGGACAAGAGTCATCACTCTCACCACCAGCTTCAGGTTCTTGGCTGCTAGATTTCCTCTGCTCACTGGCAATATCAGTTAAGATGTCAGTGGGCTGAGTTGCCATGGTTGAGGTCTTAATGATGTAATCACTTTCAAAAGTGAGAGCCTCTTCTATATGGAAATCCTAAAAAGGTTCGGAAGTGTCCATCTCAGTAGTAAGTGACTTATGTGGGCTAGAAATAGGAGCCTCAGAAGCACTTATTGATCTTTGAGTAGGGGAAAAGAAGAGAGAATCATGGTACTCACTGAAACCTAGATCTTCATTAGTGTAGAAGTCAAGGTTGGGAATTGGTTAGTTGAGATCTAAAGGCTAGGGATGGTAACTGTCCCATGAAGGTTGATCACCTGAGTGTTGAGACTCAGAATGATGACTTAAGGCAGTTTGGCTTATGAGCTCATCAGGCTGAGCATGAGGAACCTTAGCACTGATCATAGAAGGGATGGGAGTGGTCTACTCCTCAGGAGAAGTGGGAGCTCTAGTGTCCACTTCTTCCTTTATGGGTGAGTGTATAAGGACCTGCACAGACTGAATAGCCTGAGTAGGGGTTCATTTCATTTTCTTTGGTAGGTGAGGGTGATTTGTGGTTGTTTAGGTGGTTGGAAAGTAGGAGGTGTGGGTTTAACACTAACTGGTGCTGCTAGGTTGTCACCTTGAGCAATGAGCTCTAACATTTTTGGTACTAGGGTTGTTTCTACCCCACAGAAGCCAACAATGGGCTTTCTCATGATTTCAAATATGTTGGGCTTCATCTGTCCCAGTTTAAGAATGTTACCTATTCCCATTAACTGTGAGCGTAGTTCACAGTTAAGAATGTACTGGACATATCTAGGGAACATGTAATATTCTAAGGAGTACAAGTTTGCAAGCAGATTAGTATAAACAAACTGAGAATACCTGAACTTGACCCCCTGAATCATTCCATGGTCAATGATAGAGAGATCCTCAGGAATCTGGTCCCATCCACCATGCTTGTTTGATAAGTTGTGGATAACCACATGGAGTAGGAATTTCCACTGGGATGAGACCTTCCCTTTCCTAAAGGTCTTGACAGTGTAGTCTCCCTCATAACCCATCTGCTCAAAAGAATGATTTACAACTTCCTTTGGGAAGAACAGCTCACTTTCTTCATCATCCAGCTAAAGATGCTTGTTGATGATGGCCGAAGTGATGAAGACTGTTCTCCCCTACACTATGGCAGACATTGCCTTCTCCCCATCCATTATGACCTCTTGGCAGGTCTTCTGGAATTCTAGCAGATGATCCTCATAGAGTGGAGGATCAATGGTTAGGGAGATGAAGTAGTTCGACAAAGCTAAGAAACAATAAACCTCTGAGAAATGAGGATCTCTCTTAGAGCTTAATAGAGCAACCTGATTATGTTGCTTGTGTAACTGAATGGTAAAGTTTGGGTCATTTTTGTGAAGAGGGTTGGCCGTTGTGAGGTAGCTTAAGGTGAAGAAAGAAAGAAGAAAGTAATTTTAGAGAGAAATTTTGGGGTTTTAGGTTTGGAGGAAGAAGCAGATGATAGAAAGATGGGGAAACCTTTGGGTTTATATGTGAAAAGGATTTCAGATAAAGTTTAATGAAAGAGGATAAACTTTGAAATCCGGATGTCGGTCCCACCTCTGAAAAAGTAGTTTACTTTTGCTCAAAAAATAGTTTTCTTGGAAGTCAAAAAGCTTCCGAAGGTATATTATATTCGGAAGTTTTAATGAAAAAGCTTCCGAAGCTAAAATGACTTTGGAAGATTTTCCTGAGAGTTGTGAAAATTTTTCTTTGGAAGAAAAATTAAGACTTAAATTCTTTGTTTACAGAAGAACAAAGCTTCCGAGAGTTTATTTGCTTCGGAAGAAAATGGTCCTTGAAAACATATAAGTGTCTGAGACAAGCATTTAAGCTTCGGAAGATATTTCAGAAATTTCTTTCGAAGGTAAAATTTCTTAGTCAGTCATTTGTTTTAAAGGCATGATTTTCTTCCAAAGATAAAATCATATCTTCCGAAGGATCAAAAATTTTCAAAAAATTTAAGGAAAGTTTTCAAAAAGATTTTCATCCAAAGAAAACAAGAGCTTATGAAAGTAATGAACTAGACAACTTAGGACACACATATTTTGAGAAATAAGAAGAATTAGTTTTTAAGAAAAACCTACTCAAAGTTGATCATCCCAATAGCTGATATTAGATATTTCA
This sequence comes from Flaveria bidentis, assembly GCA_018326385.1. Taxonomy (NCBI): domain Eukaryota; kingdom Viridiplantae; phylum Streptophyta; class Magnoliopsida; order Asterales; family Asteraceae; genus Flaveria; species Flaveria bidentis. The sequence goes on from BJCM01265074.1 coordinate 19,794, forward strand.
TAATTATCTCTTATTAAATGATACATGATATTGATGTGTTTAGTCCTTGAGTGCTGCACATGATTTTCTATGATAAAGATAGCACTGTTGTTGTCTATGTGAATGGGAGTCTCCTTGAAGTTTAACCCATAGTCCAACATCTGATTCTGAATCCAAAGCACTTGAGCACAACAGTTTGGAGCAGCAATGTATTCAACTTCAGTAGTTGATGCAGAGACAAATGATTGTTTCTTGCATTGCCATGAGACAACCCTTCCACCAAAAAACTGACATCCCCCAGATGTAGATTTTGCAGTCATGTTGCAACCACCATAATCACTATTTGTATAAGCATATAGATTGAAGTCAGGATTTTTAGGATACCATAAACCAAGTGTTGAAGCACCTTTAAGGTATCTTAGAATCATTTTGATAGTGATAAGGTGAGACATCTTAGGGTTGGCTTGATATCTTGCACAAATGCAAGTGGCAAACATAATATTAGGCCTACTAGCTGTAAGGTACATAAGAGACCTAATCATAGCCCTGTATAAGTGTTCCTCTACACACTCCCCCTCAAGATCAGGTTCAAGGGAGTGGTTTCTAGCTATGAGTGTCTTAACAGTCTTACAATCAGTCATGTTGAACCTCTTGTGTATGTCTTGAACAAACTTTGACTGACTAATGAAGATGCCATATTCAACTTGCTTCACTTGAATTCCCAAAAAGAAATTAAGTTCCCCCATGGCACTCATTTCAAATCTGTCCTTCATCAGCTTCTCAAAGTCTTTGCGGAACTTTGAATTAGTTGAACCAAAAATGATGTCATCCACATATACTTGAACTAGCAATATGTTAGTTCCCTGTCCTTTGATGAAGAGAGTTCCATCTATAGTACCTCTCCTATATCCATTCTTGCAAAGATACTGAGATAGTGTCTCATACCACTTTCTGGGTGCCTGATGCAGCCTATAAAGAACTTTGTCAAGCTTGCACACATAATCAGGATGATTAGGATCTACAAACCAGGTGGTTGTTTGAATAACACCTCTTCATCAATCACTCCATAAAGAACAACACACTTTACATCAAGTTGATTGACCTTGAAGTTCTTGGATGCAGCAAATGCCAGGAATATCCTCACAGTTTCCAGTCTTGCTACAGAAGCAAAGACATCAGTGTAGTCAATCCCTTCTTCTTATGTGTACCCTTGAACAACTAGTATAGCTTTGTTCTTGATGATAAATCCTCTATCATTCTTCTTGTTCCTAAACACCCATTTGGTTGCAATGGTAGTCTTCCCATGAGGAAGAGGACAAAGGTTCCAAACTTTCTGCTTTTGAATTGAAACAACTCCTGTTGCATAGCTTCAACCCAACTTCCATCCTTTGGAGCCTCATCAACATTCTTTGGCTCTATCGGGGATAAGAAACAAGAGTGAAGACAAACATTTGCTTCATGGGTTTGTCCTCTTGTTCTTACTCCTATGACAACATCTCCAATGATGTTTGTGGTGGGGGTGAAACTTGTGGATCCTTAGTTGAGGGATCACCGCAAGTTGTTGAGAGAGATCTAAATTAGAGAAATTTAGATCTGGCATAGATGTTTCACCCACCACATCAGCACACTTATTAAGAGAAACCTGATCCAATAAGTGTGTGACATCATTGATGTTGTCATCTATGGAGTGGTTATCAGCATCAAGAAACTCCTGATCACTGTCACCACCTCCATTGTTTTCTTCTAAATGTGAGGCATCTCTATCTTGTTGTGGAGCCTCTAAGCTGGAATTTGAAGGCATCCCAGATGTATCAGCTGAGTTTGTCATTGTAGTGCTGATAGAAACATCATTTGCAGAAGTAGTTCCAATAGGGGCTGAAGATGTGTTACTTGAAGGTCTTCTCAGCTCAAATCTTGGATCAGGATAATCTGTATTTAAATTTTTTGCAGATCCTGAAACAGTCTCACAAGATTTGATAAAATAGTTGGTAACTAAATCAAATAGCTAATCAGGATCAGAACCAGCCACACAGGGTGTGTGTTCATTGAAAGTCACATTAGCTGACTCCTCAACAATTCTAGTTTTGAGATTGTATACTCTGTGAGCCTTAGTTTGGGAAGAGTATCCAATGAAGGGTCCATCATCTGATTTCTGAGCAAATTTGGCAATTTGATCCTTGGTATTCAAGATGGTGCAAGGACAACCAAATGACCTGAGAAACCAATGAAAGGTTTCCTCTTGTGCCAAAGTTCATAAGGAGTCTTGCCATGAGTCTTAACCACTAAAACTCTGTTCTGCACATAATCGGTAGTGTTGACTGCCTATGCCCAGAAGGCGATAGGCAACTTAGAGTCAGACAACATGGTTCTTGCAGCTTCAATCAGTGTCATCTTTCTCCTCTCAGCAACATCATTTTGCTCAGGAGTCCTGGGAGCGCTAATTTGTCTTGTAATACCTTTTTCATCACAAAATATATCAAGGATTTGGTTCTTGAATTCAGTTCCCTAATCACATCTTATGATTTTGACCTTGTGATCAGATTGATTCTCAATCTTCATGATGAAACTTTTCAGAATCTTAGGAGTCTCGTCCTTAGTTCTAAGGAAGAAAACCCAAGTGAATCATGTAAAGTCATCTGTGATCACCAAACAATAAGAGGTCCTTCCTAGACTCATTACACTAGTAGGGCCAAAGAGATCCATATGTAACAAGTGTAGGGGTGTAGTGAGATACCTTATGTTGCTTCCCTTTTAGGCATGCAACACAATTGTCATCACTTGTAAACTCTTTTTTTGGCATTCTAGTTACCAAATCATTCTTAATAAGTTTATTCATGTTCTTAAAGTTTACATGGCATATTCTTTTATGTTATAGGAAAGACTCATCACTATTGGCTTTAGATAGAAAGTATGAAACTTCTCTAGAAGGAGATGTTTCTTGCAAGTCCATATTGTACATGTTCCTTTTCCTAGGGGCTCTAAGCAGGATATGATTATGAGGAGTAATCACCCCGGGCTTGAGAACAATGCACTCGTGCTCAGTAAAGAGCATGTTATGTCTCTAATCACAAAATTGGGATACACTCATAAGATTGTACCCAAGCTCCTTGACAAAGTTTACCTTTTCAATGCTGAGCTTACCATTTGTGACCTTGCCCCTACCAGAAATGTAACCACCTTCATCTCTTCCAAAAGCAACTGGTCCTCCATCAATCCTTTCAAAGTTCTAGAGTAGTGACCTATTTCCTGTCATGTGCCTAGAACAGCCACTATCAATGATCCAGACATTCTTGTTTGTCTTGAGCTGTCTTTGCACAAAGAAAATGATTAGTTACATTTGGAAACCCAAGCCTTATTTGTCTTGGGCTCACAAAGAGAAACAGAAGTTAATGCAACAGTAATAGATTCTATAGTTGTGCTAGGAGGATTTTGAGCTGTTGTTGATGGAGAATTTTCAGTCACTTGGTCTTTCTTACACTTCCACACCACCTTTGGAAGCTTAGACTTGACCTTCAATATTTCGGAAGCTTTTGAGACTTCCAAAGTTTTGATGACTGAACCTTCGGAAGATTCTACAGACACTGCACCGGACTACAGTGCTTCGAAAGTATTCCTTTCTTCCGAGACCAACTTTTCTTCCGAAGGCAATTTTCCATTTGCCTTGTGCTCAGTGAAGAGCATGTTATGACTCTGATCACAAAATTGGGATACACTCAGAAGATTGTACCCAA
>BJCM01265081.1:0-31841 GCA_018326385.1 Flaveria bidentis
AACAGGAGTTCATGAAGAAGAGGAAGAACAGTTAAGAAAAAGTTGATGGTTAATTATGTTAATTGACGGACCTTAAGGTGATGGATGTCACATGCCATAGCTCACATCCTTATCTATTACAAAAAGGGTAAAGTACATGAAGTAGAAAGTTATAGACTCAGGACCTCAATGTACAGTTACCAAAAGCATGGACCTTTTCACCAACTCATGTAAGTTGGTGACTTGCAGAGATGCAGCGGAAAGGTGTCCAGCTTTATGGAATAGTACATCAAATAAATCATGTTACTAAAAGTCTTCGGAAGAAATTTGTCTTCATAAGTTGAAGCTTTGGAAGACTTTGTCTCTGAGGCTTCGGAAGACTTCATTTTTGGCTTCGGAAGATATTGGTCTTGGCTTCGGAAGATTTCACACTTAGAGTGTTTTCTGTTTCATGTGTGAAACTTCCTAAGCATTCTTCTTCAATGTACTTGTGCAACATGTAGGATAGACTTAAGATGTTTAGGTTGCATCAGCCTCTTCATTAATCTCTACAACAAAGTTAACCAACAATTGATCACTATAGCAAATATGATAGAACAAATTCCTTAGTCCACATTTACTTCAACAAACGGGGTTGAACTATGAGTTTCTCTGCATTTCTTGACTTTAAAACATCATCATAACAGAAGAGATTGAGCACATTTATGTTCATGAGTTTCAGTATTGATGTCAATCACATTTAGGAAATGCGATTGAATAAACTTATCTGCATATTAAAATGCGGCAGAACAAATGTTAACCTCATAAAGAAATGCAGTTGAACAACTTTGTCCACATAAGTTTTCAACACTTAAAAAATTGTATGTGTATTTGTTAACACAATTGCGATAGAGACATCTTGTCCGTATTAGTTTCACTTTGTTTTTAATGACTTCAAAAAATTACCTGCATTGGTTATATGCATGGGTTACCTTCACAGCATTAATCAATGTACTTACCCACATTAATTTTTGAACTTAATCAAAATTAATGTTTCTATAGAGTAGTATCTTTTCTATTTTTTGCTAACTCATTGATTGTAATAAAGAACTGTCTTTGCTATTGACTTGTTTATTATGAAGTTTTGAATGTTGTTAGAATTGTCAAATCTTCTTGGATTGACTTGTCTATCAGATGTGACACAAGTTTCCTAGTGTTTGACTGATCTTGTACTTTTATGCTTCTAGATTCTGCATAGGCTGAGATACTATAGTGTAACTTCTGCACCAACACAGTATAGACTTGGACTTTTTTTAATTTTGATTTTGGACTTTTTTTAGTTTTGAACTTCTACATATACTATTTTTTTATTTTTTATTTTGATTTTGTAACTTATGCATAGATTGATCTTGGACTTTTTTTAATCTTGAACTAGAAAATACTTGTACAAACCGATCAAAAGTATAAATTACTCCCCTAAAGTTTTATATCCATATAGGAATAGAAACTTTAAAGATTTAGAACTTTTGAAAATGAAATATTTTTGTAATGATTTTGTTTTCTTATATGTACATGAAGAGGAAGTATACCTTTCTTGGGATCATATCAATCTTACGTTACACAAGTGCAAGCTTTTGTTAGTAAAATAGAAATGGTTATGAGCTTATTGATTGAAGGTATGTTTGTTCTCTTAAACTCATGCTTGGTTAATATTATAATGCATGTGATATTTATCATGTTTTTATTAAATTTAGTATTCAACATGTACCCCACACTCAAAAGCAATGCATGATCAACCACCAACATGAAATGCATGGTAGAACTTTTTCACAGCTTACTTAACCGGGTCACTTAAAATATGAGATCTCATTTTAACTCATCCTCATTGAGATTCTTTTACTTTGTTTTTTTATTGATCTGATTCACATTTGGATTCTTTTCCACTTGACTTTGGAAGGTGATCTATGATGGGATTATTTTTGTTCATTTAAAAGGAATGTAATATTTTGTTAATTTATCTAATATGGATGTGTTCCATATTAGGAATCTATTGTATCATGACATCAACACTATTTGCTTGTTTCTCCAGGTCTTTACTCAACAAAATAGAGAAGAAACTGATGTAGGTGAAAGAGATTCATAAGACATCATCACCTGGTGTGTTTAGGTTGCTATATACACATACACTTGGATAATCCAATACACATAAGACATCGATTATTTTAGGTAAATTAATACCATCAAGTATCCATTCTTGACTCTGAATACATAAACAAAAATATGCATAGTAAATATCTAAAAACGAGAGATACGGCTTAAACTTTCTATCTAGAATGGAAACAGCATGCTTTCTACACAATTCGATTAAGAAGTCATTATATGATATAGGTAGGATATCCCAAAGCAAATTTGCCAATTCTTTTTGTAAACCTCTGTACATATTTAATTCATCATTCTTAAAACCAAACCTTCAACATGATATAAAAAAGTAACTAATACAAGTATATTAATTTAAAATATTCTAATAATATAAAGTATAGAAAAGTTTATATGTAGGATCAAGTAACCTTTACATCAATAGCCTAGTAGAATACCCAAAATTTGTTTGTCAAGTTTTAATGATGTTAAAAAATAGCAGAATAATAAAAAAAGATGTAAAGGTCAAACTATGAACCTCAAGGAATCAAATTATAAAGATCAAATCAAGAGGTTCAGAAAATCAAAATTGATTTTTTGAAGATGCAAAAAGATGTCATTTAAAAACTTGTAGTTGTTGCGTGAGAGCATGATGTTTTCGCACGAGAACATCAAGTTAGTATAAATAGATGTTTTTGCTTGTTTCTTGTAACACTTGATCATTTTCCATACTTTATGAAGTTTATAATCAGTAGAATATATGGTGAAAAGTTATATATATCATTGTCCTTTAGATCTTGTGCCTTGTGTGAGATGATTAACCAATCGGATCAACATTTATTCCGTGTTTATTGATCGAGATCAATCATTTTGTGACAATCCTGGACTTTACAATTGGTATTAGAACATAAGATGCTCTTGATTGAGTTTGTTTTAGTCTTAAAGCTCATTTTCGTAGATTATTCAAAGAATCAAGCTTGTTTTTGAAGTTAGAATGTTAAGTAATTAATTTTGAGGTTGATTAAAAGGTTGTTAACATGGTTGAAAGTGCTTTTTCAACTTTGGGAAGGATTAGATTGAAAATGGTGTAATTGAAACGAAGTAGTGATAATTAGGTGCAAACTCGAACCTAATTAAACTTAGTTAAGCTCTAATATAGTCTTTGAACTAATTGGGAAGTTAATTCTTGAAAATTTTGATCAAATTGATCAAAAGAAACTTGTTTTAAAAGATGAACTCAAGTGAAAACTAAGTATTTCACATGAAAGTTATTGATTTTGTAGAATCCAGTTATTTTTTTGCAAGTATTCTCGCGAAATATATGGTTGTTGCACGAAAAGAGATGTGAAAACTTTGATTCTTTGTGAATTTTTCAAAGTTTAATTCCAAGTTTAGAATTCGATTTTAATTCCAATATCAAGAATAACACTGCTTCTTGAGCTTAGATACTATGATTAGCACAAGTACCAAACCTCCTAGACTCATAAATGAAGACGATTATGCTAATTGGGCTTATAGGTTTAAAAACCATGTCATATACTAAGCCTTAGATGTTGTTGTTGCACAAGGATGTAAAGTCCAATTTCACATCGACCGTGTGCTAGAACCTCCTTTCTTTTGTGGTCCTGAATGTCAAAAATGTGTTAGAGAAAAGAGTATCAATCAAGGAATACTTTGATAGTTTACTAATAGATGGCAAACTCTTGGTGAGATATGGAACCTTAAGAACATCCAATAAAGAAAATTTTTGTTTTTTTGTTTTTTTTATTAAACAACAGAACAATTTTATTAAGATTAACAAGAAGCTAAGAGGAAATTACATAATAAATGTGGATACATTGAAGTCAACCCAATTGTTTCACGTTAAAGAAGGCACTTTACCCCTATGTTTTAACCAATTATAGGTTGATACAATGATTTCCTCAAATACCAATTCTGAACTTTTTCCGCCATTCTCAAAAATAGTCTTATTTCTCCATTTCATGATGGGAGAATTTCCAACAAGAGAAATTGGTATCGATTTACCATTCCAAAGACAACACGATCAATACCCCTATAAGTGGTCGATGAGTCAAGATTGACGGAAGTGGATGTCATGTGAGCAATGGCCTCAGAGTCTACATATCAGTTTGGTAAGGCATTAGTAACATACATGATATATATTGGGCACTAAAAGCCTGAGGTAAGTGAGCATCAAGGACAAAAGGACGATGTTTTCTATTTAATTGATAATGGATGGTCGACGAACGTGTCCTCCATGGAGCAAAATAGAACCAGAAGATCCTTTGAAATACTTTTTAGTTCCAAAACCATGTTTGTTTAGTAGAAGAGGAAAAGGTACGCTGATAATGGGCTATAAAAGGCACTTGCATAACTATATTTCCATGGCACAACAATTCCTGTTGAGAAATGAAAAGCACTAGTAATACCCACATAGCCATTTTTGGATGATGATGTTTGTAGAACTAATAGAGCACTCTGGTCAGATTCGAGTCAGCGACGAGAGAATTTTCCCATAAGCAATGATAGTCGGGGAAGGAGCGGAACTCGAGCCATCAACAAGGTATATAAATTAAAGGAAAGTGAGTCATATCATTCAAAATACAGTAAGAGATTACAACTGATATAGTGTGTAAATGAGTTAATAATAAAAATGCATGAAAACACTCATTTAAAGGCGTGATTATAATCATGAAAATGGAAGTTTTTGTAAATGAAATGTGACAACCATTTTGATCCCACAAAGCACAGGATTGCAGCAACTGCGAATGTATTTCTAGCGGCCACTGATATCATCGTCGGTTTGGTTGAAGCCATAAGAGCCACTAAAGCAATAGAAAACACCTCAAGAGATATTTGGAGTGCATTAAGAGCTTTATATGCGCCAATGCAAGTGCGGCAATTAACCACATGGCTCCAGTACCTAAATAAACAAACATAATAGTTAATAATCAAATAAATCTACAAGTGGTTAAAATTATAGAAATAACCTGTCCATGAGTTGTTCTCTAGGAGGGATGGATGGTTGAGATATATTAACGTTGTTTCCCCAACAGATTTGACCACCCGCATATTTCTTTAGCCACTTTCTATATATCACCACCATAGTATCCGCTTTGGTTGGCACAAAGCAGGCTTTTTGCCAATTTGAAGAACCTGCTTTCAACAATTTCTCTTCCTAAAAGTTGTAAAATCATCAAAAAAATATATATGAAATAACCGTTTGAATAAAATTTAGGATTGTGATAGTCTTACCTGAGCCCGAAGAAGATATAAATCCGAATCGATAACCAAATTCACTGCAATATGGTGCATCCATCTAGGGACAAATTGATCTATCCAAAGAGGAAAGTTTCTAGCAGCAACTGATATCAATCTGCTATTTCCTGGGCTTACTGGGATACAAAAAAAGATAAAAAGATCCTTTCGAGGTGGTTTTCGTGCTAATCTTCCCTCCTGATTCAATAAAATCAAAGGTATCAAGAATGATATTACACGATACTAATACTAGTATATTATTACCATAGCTCACTGGGATACTATAAAGGTTTTTAAATACTATTCGTTTGATGTTTCGCGGGGTGTGTTCGTCCTAATCCTATAAGGCTATAAAATCTTAGTCTCATGTTCAAACTCATGTGTCATATTGGACCCTCTAATGCACGAAATGATACATTTAGCACCATAGCTTTGAAAGCTAACTTTATACCTCTGTATTCTTTGAACTTTCCTTGATTGTGAGAATACCTTGTAGCAAACAAGGAGAAACAAAGATCCAATCACGATCCAGCCGCTCAAATGCAACAAAACCATTTTTGTCAAACTTCTTTACGCTTAGATCTATAGGTTCTCCTCCTTCTCGATCAACCTTAACAGTGCAGGAAACTTGCAGTCTTAGGCGGTAATTATCTATACAATTTAGCATATTTGAACTATTTGATTGCTGAATACTTATCTGGGCTCTGGTGCGATCCTCATTATCCCATGATGTGCATATGGAACATGAGAAGGGTCCATGAGATTTTCAATCAGTACTTCATACCTGTTATAATCATTAGTAATCAACAAGAACTCAAGTATTCTTATGATGATTTAGCTGAAAAAACAAACTTGTTCGTACCCGTATGGTATATCTCTGTTATACATGTGGATGTTAAATGAAGGATCGTCAATTTCAGGGATGTATGGTGGTTTCTTCTTTGTGAGGATATCTTTGTATTGTGGATCGCTGTTGGGCCAAAACCATAAAATCCCGTTTTGCACGGTGCTTGGATAAACAGCAACACACGCATTGCGGAACGTATGAACCTATAAATTAGTCATAATATTATCATGTATGAAGTGGTTCAAAAGTTCATTGTGTGTGATCTTTATATATAACTTACCGGAGGACCATCAAGGGGAGCTTGAGGAACTAGTTTGCAGTCGCCGGAGCCGCTAAAGCACCAACCATGATACACACACTGCAACCTGCCCCATTGATCAATCCTTCCTTCAGAAAGCGGAGCCAATCTGTGCGGACAACGATCGTCGAACACCTTCCATTCATTCTCATTCTTATCCCACCACACCACAACGTCAAGACCCATCACCTTCTTCCCAAGGGGAGCCCTCTTGTCCAAATCACACACGGGCATGATCGCGTACCACTGAGAAAACCAATCGAATTTCTCATCGATTTCTTCTTCGGATGGCGACGTTGGTTCGGTTGAAAGAGATGGCGAAATGGCAGTAAATGTAGTGAACTTGGATTTTGACAGTTGGGTTGGGTTAGTTATAAAGGGTGATTTGTGTTTTTTCTTGGTGAATGAAAGGCTGAAAATGGGTTTACACAAGTGAGTAGTGATAAGTGAAGGTGGAGAAACAGTGGAGAGAGTTCTCAAAGCTTGCATGATGGATAATCAGTCTAACATGGATTGTTCAGCAATATGCAAGTATGTATAAATACAATTGAGAACTTATACGTGAAAGTGGAGCCATTGTGTTTAAAGTTACACCACCTTTACAGTCAATGAATGGAGCATTATTGGCCCTTTGAGATATATGGCGTGTTTTAATTTCATACGAATGGTTGTTAATAAGTTTAAATCAATCACAATTACAAGTTTTGTGAATAGTATAGTTATAGTAAATATATTTGTTGCATAAAGATACAACTATTTTAAATATAGTTTGATTAATTTTTAACAAAGTATTTATACATCTGATAAATAAATTCTCATATTACGTACATATAAGATAAAAACATTGGAAATTCTTAAAATATCATTTTGAACACTTTTGTTCCTTAAAATGTTTCTTTGTCTAACATATTCCCATTTCCCAAATATGTCACTATTTTAAATACGCTCGCTCGAACCTTAACCATAAATAAAGGCATCTGAACCTTAAATAGAGTAATTCGAATTTCAATAGGGATGTTTGAAGTTTAAATATAGTTGTTCGAACATAAATAGAGTCATTTGAACGTTAAATAGGGGTCATTTGATCATTTTTAAGTTAATTGAACTTATTTGTAACACGTTTGATCAAACTTTGAATAGGTTTAGTTGAAATTTAAATCATTTTGATTAACCGTATTTGAACACGTAGACAAATCATGTTTGTTAAAAAAAAAAAGTTCAGGCGAGTCAATTTCAGACACAAAGACAATTCTATTGGGTGAGAATATTTTTTAGCATAGTCTAATGAAAGAGATATTTTTAAAAGAAAATTTTTGGTTGAAGTGTTTGAAAATCTTATGTTACTACTATAATGAAAAACTAATTAGGGGTGACACGTTACAGTATTATATCATTTTTATTAAAAAATTTCTACATTCATCTCATATTAAATGAATACATTAATTATTAGTAACATTATTTGATTATTTTTAGATAAAAAATAAGATTTTAATAAATTAAGAAAGATCTTTTATTAATTTTATTTCTAAAGAAACATTACAAAATTAATTTTTTTTTAAAACACCAAACTTTTTTTAAAAATACTAAAAACATTAAAATTAGTTTTTAAATAGTAAAAGTTTTATATACCAAAAATAATAATAATTTATAGGAAACAAATTTTTAAAAAATGATATTTTTATAAAACGGTTTGTTTCGAAAAAAATATATTTAATTTAATTTTTGGAAAAAATAAAAAAAAATGTTAAATTTCAAATTCATTAACGTCTTGGATACTTTAAGTAATTATTAACCACCTAATCAACCTAACACACAATGACTAAAAATATACATGAAGTTCGAATACTTGTAACTATTATTATTATAATATGTGAAATGATGGGTAAGTTTTACCAAAACCATTTTCTAATGTTGCTAAAAAGATATGTTTTTGAACGATAACTTTAAACATCAAGATACTGTTAAAGGACTTGCCGGGCTACTTTAGGTTTTTAAACATCTTTATGTTACTTAGTTAAAGTCATGATTTATGTCACTGCGTACCAGACAACATTGAGTTACTTCCACATAAATCTAACACGGAAAACTATGTTACTATAGATTAGTACGGTTGAAAAAATAAAAAGAATAAGAAGAACTAGATTTCAAAATGGCTCGCCACAACAATCAACCTTGTAGTGATGATATGTTTTGTTGTTATAGAAAGGGATGTAGAAACAACATCTCGTCGTCATATAGTATGGTCAACTATCATGTGTTGTCATTATACAATGAAATATAGGATCAACATATTATTGTCATATTGTTTTTATGGTTTTGTTAAAAAAAGTTTGGCGCCTTTATTAAACAATTTTGCGACATATCATTGCCTTCTTTCCTATTGGATTCCTCTTGTCCAAATCACACACGGGCATGAGCACATGTTAGTGAGAAAACCAAACAAATTTCCATCTCGAAGAAAGCCGCAGGCTGACAATAGGGGAATGGTAATGTAAATTTTTGGTTAAATTTTTTGCTCGATAGTATAAATTTTTTTATATCTATCGAGTTCTTCCCATTTAAAAAATTTAATTTCATCCCATCCTCTTATAAAAGTGTTCAAGATCCGCCACTGATAAAGACTATTGGTTTTTTCTTTAAGTTGGGTTGAAACCAATGGAGAAATGGTAGTGAATTTGGATTTTGAGAATTGAGTTAGGTTGGTTAAGGGTGATTTGTGTTTTAATGAACGACTGAAAAGGGGTTTAGACAAGTGGACAGTGATAAGTGAAGGTTGGAGCCATTGTTTTTCAAGTTACATCACCTTTTACAATCCACTGAGTCCAGCATTATTCGTCTTTCAAGGTTTACTTTGTGGAGGATGTCTGATATTATCATATGTTGTCCTCGTGCTATATGTTCTGAGCATGGCAAACAATTAATACTTTACTATTTTGGTCAAAAGTATTAACATGTGGTTATTGTAAATAGTCTCATGAAATAATTATAATTGTATGAATGGTTGTTAATAAATTGAATTAATTCGCAACAAAGTAGTAAACGTTTTGAACAATATTAAACAATATAAGCATCAAATATTTCGCATAACATCCTTATAAACGTTGCTATATGGGAAATCATTTAAAGTATCAACATTGTACGTAATTACATCTTATATTACTATAGTGAAATTGCTTTTAAAACATATTCTCATACTAAGTATATAACCACTATGGTTTTAAAATCTGTCTCAATCAAGTCCAAATGTAAAACGATTAATATACCATTGGATTTAAACTGTTACTTTATTATAACTAATATAAACCTAATATATTAATTAGCTAAATATAAAAAGACTAAATCTATACAATAAAGCTCAGTTGGTCAGACATCAAAACCAAACCTTCAACTCCATCGTCGACCACCCTCACACCGGTCACCGGCATGTTATTGGCAACCCCATCACCAAATCCATCAGAACCAAAAAAGTTTTCTTCATCGTTGAGTCAAAAACTTGGTGCTCAATTTTGGAACGATTATCAACCTCCACCGGCTCCAGTATCTCATCTTTGAAATTATCACCACTTCCGTCGCACAACCACGTCCACCACACATCACCCGCCCATTTTCATCTTGTAATCTACACTCTCTCACTCTGAAGCTTCAACCCACCCTGTTTCTCTAACAACTTTAGAGAGAAAGAGGAAGGTAGAGAAGAAAAGAGGGAGATGCAGGCCTTAGTTTCTGCTTTGTTTCAATCAAATCTAATTTATGAAGAAATCTAGAAGATGAAGATGAAGAAGGTGGGTGGCTATGATAACTTCGCCCGGGAAGATTTTAATGGTGGTGGCTCTAGCGACTTTATTAGAGATGATGAAGATGGTGATGGTAGGTATGGTTAGTTTGGGGGTTGATGTCTTAGGTGAGAATTTTCAATAAAAAAAGAAGAGATATAAAGTTTAGAGAGAGAGAGAGAGAGAGAGAGAATGAATTGAAATATGAGAGGGTTTTAGTTTCTTAAATATTTATTTATGAGTAAATTACAAAAATAATCATTTGACTAAATCGAATTATTAAAATAACTGGTCAAAAATGAAGTTTACATAATAATTCAACTAATTCTATTGCTTCACGTACCCATCCCTCGCTGACGTAGCGAGGGATTATGGGAATCTCTCGCCCACGTGTACATCCCTCGCTGACTCAGCGAGAGATTATGGGAATCACTCGTCAAAATTATGAAAATGTCATCCCTCGCCCATAATTATATATATATAGATATGTTTTTAACCAAAAAAATCCCTATTTTTTATTATTTATTGTTTTTAAATACATAATAATTTTATTTTCATCTATATAATACAATGTTTACACTTAACAAAGTTATCAAATATTACATTCTTCTCAACTTTTTGTTATTTTCTTCTTAAAATTATCTCAAATCAGAAAATATCAGTTAATATCATATTATATAGTGGTGGTAAATAACATTTTGTAAATGATGTTGATGAGTATTTTAAGAAAAAAAGTAACAACAAGGTTGAGAAGAATGTAAGATTTAATAACTTTGTTAAGAGTAAATATTATATTATAAAGGTGAAAATAAAATTAAACTAAATTTTTAAGTATTTTAAAAAACAATAAATAATTATAAATACGGGTTTTTTATGTTACAAAACATATATATTTATTATTTTAATTATGGGCGAGGGATGGCATTTCGTAACTTTGGGCAAGGGATTCCTATAATCCTCGCTGAGTCAGCGAGGGATGTACACGTGGGCGAGTGATTCCCATAATCCCTCGTCACGTCAGCAAGGGATGGACACGTGGAGCAATAGAATTAGTTGAATTATTTAGTAAACTTTATTTTTGACCGGTTATTTTAGTAATTCGATTTAGTCAAATGGTTATTTTCGTAATTTTCCCTTTATTTATCATGTAGGTCCCATATGATTTTATATAAGGAAAATTACCAAACTAAACATTTGACCCTCGTTAATTACTAAAAGAATCATTATAAAATTAAATTACCAATTATTCAGCCAATAATATAGTGCCAAATGTCTAAATCTCATTGTGTTAGCAAGATTTTAGTGAAATCCCTCGCTACTTTTTCAATCGCCATGTCACCCAAAATCTAGCCATTTAGAAAAAAAGTTGAAAAAAAATATTTTTTTCTTTCCTCGCCACATTTTCCATTGCGTCATTGTTTCATTATACCCACTTCATTTTTTCCTTTATTTTACTTTCACCCCCTTAAAATTTTCCTTTTTTAACAGTAGAATCTTTTACTTTCTCCATTCAAAATAAATATCCATCTTAAAAAACTTAAAAAGTACACTACTTAATAACTGTAAACTACAAAAGAATTAAAAAAAGATAACAAGAGTCTTGCGCTTCATAAAAAACATAACTTTAGGTACTAAAGACTTATAAAGTAAAAATATTAAAATAGAAAATATCGTATAAAAATATGAGAAGATAACAAGTTGTGTATTTTATATTATTTTATTTGAAAGCATAAAAGTAACAACGTATACAAAACATTAACAAAAACTAAAATTATAAAATTATATATAAGTAAATAGAAAAAAAGCTAAACCTTTTTGGTTTCAGGCACAAAGTCATTCTATCGTAAAATGTTAAAAACTTAAAATTATTAAAATAAAGTTACAAAAATAACCATATTGCCATGTTTTAAAAAGATTAACAAAAAAATAAATTTCATCACATTAGCTAGAACCTAAAAGACTATTTAAAAATAAATTGGCTATTAATTCAAAAAATATATAAAATTTTAAAAGAAAAATATAAAATATACCTAAAAATAAAATATTACGTGATAAATAAACATAAAAGTACGAGGAGGGTTTCATAAAAATAGCAAACTAAAGCTTAAAAGAATTAAACGCTTTCCAAAAATGAAAGGTAATTAAATCTGTTAAAAGCTACACCAAATAACTGAAATTAAATTCAAAAATAAAACACATATACTAAAATAGATTTCCAGCACACTTGAAAACAAAAGTATTGATAAAATAATAAATTCGAAACTTGAATGTGTTAGAAACCAGAAGTTTTCATAATAACTATAAAACTACTAAAAGCTATACTTATATAAACAAAAAAATTTTAAAAACATTTAAGAAACTTAAGCATTTTATGATAATTAAAAATCTAAATTTTTGAAAACTATAATTTTAAATATATTCTTAATTTTATATATTTAGTACTTAATTTAAAAAATTATTTAAAAATAAAAAGCCTAATTTGTTAATCTTGTAAATACTTAAAACAAATAAAATTTGTTGTTAAAGTATTTATAGACTTATAATTATTAACGTCAAATGTTGGAAAACTTAAAATGTGTTGAAAATTTCTGAAATAAATTTAAAAGTCTAAGGGTGTTTGTGCAATTGTTTTTTTGATAAAGGTGATAGGGTGGACCATTTGCTCGCCAAGTTGGCGAGAAAGGAGGAAAGTGGGGTCCACTCAAGGTTGGTCAAAGTTATATTGTTAATTTTGAAAGTCAATGGTTAGATTAGTAAGTTTATTTGATCAAATGTGTAGATTGGTAATTATCCCTTTTATATATTTGTATTAGAGTGAATTATTATTTTATTTCTTGTAATTTGATTATATTTATTATTTTTATTTAAAAATATTATTTTTTTGCATTTGTCTTTTCGATGTTTGGAAAATAATATTATTTTAATTCAAAAATCTTATCTACATTGTTTTAAAATGTTAAATATTTCATTGTTAAAATGGTACTTACTTGAATTTTTATATAAAAACGAAATTCTAATTTATGTTTACATGTTGTTAATAACAAATTTTACCACTCAATTTATGTTTTTGGATAATAATAACAACTTTTTCAAACCTTGGGGAGCCAAATATTAGAAAAATACATTTTTGGATAAAAATGATTGATATCATCAAACCACACGAAGGAAAACGACAATTCACTCTTTGTATTATAACAAATATTTTAGTTCAGTGGTAATTTGGTCTTTTAAACAAAAGTTAACGGTGGAATAGGATGGAGTTAACGGTTTGGACTTGATTGAGACAAATTTTAAACTATAACGGTTAAACTGGGTGTTTTTAAACTATTGGATGAAAACCGTTATAACCACAAACCATATGGACTAAAATTGTAGTTTACTCTCAGATAAATTCTAATTGTTGATGAAAACAAATTGTAGGGAACTATCATTAAGGTACGTCGTTATAATGTTTTAAACAAATTTATATTCATAATATCTATAATTTATAAACTCTAATATAAGAAGGTTATTTTAGCCACATGTTATTTTGTTAAACCATCTCTCTACCACGTGTCGTTCTCTGAGTCGACATCCATTTGCTATTCTCGCCTAATTATGTTGACCCGGTTTTAACCTTCACACGGATCTTCAAATGTTGGATGATACCTAGTTGCTCTCATTCATTTTTCTTCTTTCTAAACCAAAACCCTAGATTAAAACCATCATCATCCTTCATCTCTCAGATCCAACACTATGTTAACTTCTTCCTTGATTCTTTTAATCTTCTTCCCAAACCAAATCTAGAGATCTGATCAACATCTACTTTATTCGCTTTCATTATCTTTCTATATGAGGCTAAAGTTTGATTTCGTTTTATTTTCTACATCGTCTTCTTTTATTGTTATTAAAATCTATGTTTGTTATATTTGTAAAACCCTAACATTGATATTAACATTGATTCTTTTACGCTTAAGGATTCATCAAGAAGAACCTCCATCAATGATTCTTATACACTTGTGGATTCACCAATTCTACTAATCAATGAACCCTATGTCTCACATAATACTCTTCTCGATCCCACAATCAAGTGAGTGTTTGGTTGTCAATGCTAACTATAAAAGGTCCTCACAGAATGAACACGTTTTAGGGCTTTGCCCTCGTGTCCTTCATCCTTCTTGGTAAAATTAAGGTAAAAAAATTAGTTTTCTATGAAAATATTGCTAAATATTACTATGATTTTATTGGGGGCTGAAAACCATAAAATCAAACCAATGCTGGTAGTTTATATGTGTTAATCGAGCCAATTTGATAAATTTTGTCAGCTCTTCTTCTATTCTTTTGGAGTCTATGTGTATCATGATCTTTACTTACTCAAGTGTGGTTTAATTTGAATTAATTTTTCTTTTAATTTATAGAACCATTGATTATTTGTTTTTAGGCAACAAAGGGTTTTAATGAATTTTGAGAAAATTGGTTTGTTTATGTCACACCCTCAAAATCCATATGCGGGTTTTACCATGAGGCGAGTGAACAAAACAAAATCTTAGTCATTAGTTACTCATAACGATACTATATGCAACATTTTAAAAAAACCAGAGATTAAAACTTTAAAAGTGTGTGGAAGTGTTTTATAAGTTTGTCAAACCTAAAGTATGTAAAGTGTAACATTCGCAAAACACGCGCCAACCAAGTATTTGTAATCACATAAATTAAATTCAAAATGTCAAGACATAACAAAGCTTTGAAATGCATGTTGGACTTGTGATGTGCTTCTATTGGCAACCATAGTTAAAAACCTGAGAATAGCATACTAAAAGAGTTAGCATAATGGCTCATGATTTCAAGAGTTTGCGTTTAACATAATCAGTAATAATTGTAAAATATAAGAGCTACAATGAAATAGATAGCTAGTCTATATTCACAAGTAATAACCATAGTGATTTAGCGATTGAAGTTGACTGTGTTTTGTTTGTTGTCTCCCTTCACGACTTAACAGGTCATGATGATGTTTGTGTTTAGAACAAAATAGCACCTCTTTGACCTTGAGTCGCACAGGCGTGGCTCATCAGACCCTGTAGTATTACCCAAAAGTTCTCACTAACTACCAATATTAGTGATCCGAAAGTGTGAGGGCTTCCCAGGTATAACACACTATGTTACATTGTACACAACTTATAATAAAAATAAAGTGTTTGTAAACAAGCATGTTATCTCCCCCAAAAGAGAGTGTATAAAAAGTAGGGCATGAACTTACCTGGTGCACAAACAAATGATAACAAATGATAATGACGGATGGAAAGACAATCCTTCAAAGGTTACCTAGAACATGCAAGTACATAAGTACGCGTACACAGAAAGCTTAACAACCCTAGGTGCTTAATAAACACGTTGACCTAAGATTTTGGAAAACAAGACTCATTTGAACTAATTGGTCTGTTTAACCGGTTTGTGAAATGTTAATTGAAATCTCATTTAATCAAGCATAGCAACTCATCGTCCCAAAAATTGCGTTCCATGGTTGTGTTACATCACTGGTTTACTGCATCAGCATAACGAAATTGAGTGACTTGTCACTTCATCCCCGGTTGTCATCGTTGTTTTGAACAAATGAGGATACTTAAGCTTCATCTGATCCTCACGTTCCGACATGAATTCTGGTCCACATCTTGAGTTCCAACGAACTTTGACTATGGGTATCTTGCTTTGCTTAAGAGTCTTGACTTCATGATCTATTACCTCAACTGCCTCTTCAACAAAGCGTAACTGCTCATCTACTTGTACCTCTTTGAGTAGTACTACCAAAGTCTTATTAGACAAACACTTTTTTAGATTTGAGATGTGAAATACGTTATGAACTCCACTAATGAGTCAGGCGGGTCCAATCGATACACCACCGGACCTATCTTTTCTAGTATCTCAAATGGTCTAACGTATCTCGGATTAAGCTTGCCTCTTTTGTAGAATCGAATCACACCCTTAAATGCTAATACTTTAAATAACATTTTTTCATCGACCTGAAACTCTAAAGGTTTTTGTCGCTTGTCACCATAGCTCTTTTGCTAGTCTCGTGTTGTAGCCATACGATTTCGTATCTGTATGATCTTCTCAGCAGTCTCTTGCACCAATTTGGGTTAGTCAGCTGACTGTCACCAATTTTCGTCCAACAAACTGGTGATCTATACTTTTTCCCATACAACACCTCACATGGTGTTGCATTGATACTAGTGTGATAACTATTATTGTAAGAAGACTCCACCAACAATAGATGAACTTCCCAATTATTCCTGAAATCAATCACATAAGCATGTAACATGTCTTCCAAGGTTTGAATAGTACGCTAGCTTTGCTCATCGGTCTGCGGATGATAGGCAGTGCTCATATCCAAACGCGTACCTAAAGATTCAGTAATGACTACCAGAAATGAAATGTAAAACAAGCATCACAATCAGAATTAACCGAGATTAGCATGCCATGTCTCGAAACTACCTCCTTCAAGTAAATTCGGGTTAACTTATCCATATTATCAGTTCCCTTGATCGCCAGGAAGTGAGCTGACTTAGTCAGTCAATCCACGATCACCCATATCGTGTCACAACCACTGGGAGTCTTGGGTAACTTAGTAATAAAATCCATAGTAATATGTTCCCATTTCCAAAAAGGAATCTCACGTTGTTGTAGTAACACAGATGGCTTGTGATATTCCATTTTAACCTTAGAAGAGGTCAAAAACTTGCTTACATATGTAGCTACATCTGCCTTCATATTAGGCCACCAATAGTATGCCTTCAGATTATGATACATTTTGTTAGAACCAGGGTGTATAGAATACTTACACTTATGTGCTTCAATCATAACCAAGTCTCTAAGATTTCCATACAAAGGCACCCAAAGTTTATCCTTGAAGTACCGAATTCCATCATATTTCACTTCCAACTGTTTGTCCATCCCACATAAGGATTCAGATCCAATGTTTTTATCTTTCAAGGCTTCCGTTTGAGCTTCCTTGATTTGTTAAGGTAAGTGAGTGCTAATCGTAAGCTCCAAAGCTCGAACTCATCAGGGTTTAGCATTCTCCTTTCTACTCAAGGCATCAGCAACTAAATTTGCCTTTCCTGGGTGATATTTGATAGCAGAATCATAGTCATTTAGCAATTCCACCTAGCATCATTCCCTCATGTTCAACTCTATTTTCTCAAAGACATGCTAAAGACTTTTGTGATCGGTGCAAATAGTGTATTTGGTATCATACAAGTAATGTCTCCAGATTTTCAAAGCAAAGACCACTGCAGCTAGTTTCAAGTCACGAGTAGTGTAGTTCTTTTCATGCACCTTCAGTTGTCTCGAGGCATAGGCTATTATCTTGTCACATTGTATCAGGATACAACCTAGTCCTTGGATAGATGCATCGCAATAAACCCCAAAATCTTCACTTCCTTCTAGTAATGCTAATATTGTGCTACCAGAGTTTCTGTTTCAATAACTAAAAAATGGCTTCTTGACTCTCACCCCAGTTATACATTGTTCCTATAAGTCAAAGCTGTGAGAGGTTGAGCGATCTTAAAAATTCCCTTAATGAAATGTCGATAATATCCTACCAGCCTAAGGAATTGCCTTATCTCACTAGGCTTTTTGGGAACCGACCAGTTCTTTATAGCCTTAATCTTCGCAGGATCCACATGAATTCCTTTCTCGTTAACAATGTGACCCAATAATTGCACTTCATGCATCCAGAAATCATACTTAGAAAATTGGCGTACAACTATTCCTTTCTAAGTAATTCTAAGATTAAACGTAGGTACTCATTGTGTTCCTCCTTAGTCTTAGAATAGATCAAGATTTCATTAATAAACATGATAACAAAATGATCGAGGTAGGGTTTGCACACACGATTCATGAGATCCATGAATACTGCTAGTGCATTAGTCAACCCAAATGGCATGACCAAGAATTTATAATGACCATAACAAGTAAAGAATGCGTTCTTCAAGATTTCTTCCTCTTGAACTCTCAGTTGATGATAACCGAACCTCAAACCAATTTGTAAATAATAGCTTGATCCCTGAAGCTGATCAAACAAGTCATCTATACGAGGAAAAGGGCATCGATTCTTGACTGTGACTTTTTTCAACTCTTTGTAGTCAATACACATTTGGAAAGTGTCATCTATGTTCTTAACAAAGAGAACATATGCTCACCATGGTAATGAGCATGGTCAAATAAACCCTTTATCAAACAGCTCTTGAAGTTGTGCATATAGTTCCTGCAGTTCGTTTGGTGCTAACTGAGAGAAATTCCCCGTCCTTTAGAAGAACGAGAATGACCTTCTCGTGACAAATTACCTCTACTTGCTTCTCGGATAGCCAATCCTGACGACCACATCGAACTTCCAAGTGTAATAGGCATAAGATCGATATCGAAGGTATGACCAACAAGTTCTATCTTACAACCTTTGAGGATGTGCGTAACAGAAATTTTCTTACCATCAGCTAATTCTATGGTGTACTTAGATTCCAACGCAGAAGGCATATCACTTAATAGACTAAAAAACTTAGTAGAGATAAAGCTCCACTCGGCTCTATTGTCAAATAGTACAGAAGTAAAACGACCATTAACAAGAAATTTACTAGTAATAGTAGTATGGTCGTTTAGAGCCTCACTTGAACCAATGACAAAGGCTCTCCCTTTAGCTCCACAATTTTTACCACCATTATTGTCGCCATTGCCACCATTGTTGTTATTTCCACCACTCCCGATGCCATTTCCCTTTCTCTTTAATTAAGGGCAATTCCTCTTGTAATGCCCTTCTTTTCCACAATCGAAGCTACCTTTTGGAATTTCCTGGGGCTGCTGGGGATTCTCTCAACTCTCCATGGTAATCCTTTGCCGCGTGTCCAACCTTCCCACAACACTAACATCGAAAGCTGTCACACTTTCTAGTGTGGTGGTAGTTGCATCGGCTGCGCTTGGTATTTTACCCATGTTTCCACTTGGTCCTTAAGATGAGGAAGATGATTGATTGAAGTTGCGATTGTTGTCAAATCTTCTTTGCTGCTGTTGTGGTTGATGCTGCTGGGGTTAGCTGCTAGACGATGAGCGCTTGTTACTAGTGTTGTCCTACTTGCATTTGTTATTGGACATGCTTGCCACAACACCCCACTTGGGTAAATTTCTGTTGGATCAAGAAGAAGGCTGGTGCAACCAAAACCAAATCACTTAGACAAATTTTGGTGCAACTTACAGAGGCTTTCGAAGCTTAGTGTGGAACTTTCGAAGGAAATTGAGTTATTCCGAAGACAAAGTAAAAGTTTTACTTCCGAAGACAAACTCCACTTCCGAAGACAAAGTATTCACTTCCGAAAATCAAGACAAAAGAAAAGATTAGAAGACAACTTCCAAAGTATGAAGAAAATAAGAAGTCCTCAAGCCTCGGAAGAAGTAGCCTCTTCCGAAGTATAAGTGGCTTCGGAAAAACTTGTTCTTCCGAAGCCATTTAACCTTAGGAAGACACTACTATGAACCAGTGGACATAAGTATGGTCTCTGACACTCCGCTGCAGACCTCTGATACTGCATGGCACTTTCCCAAAAGGCCATGTAGTTGACCATACTTTATTTCACTGTTCATCTTTTATGTTAGTACAAGTTACCAACTTTAGTTGGTGACAAAAGGTAAGTCATGGATATGTCATGACTACCATGTCTTAGATAAGATATTATCTAAGATACCTTAGACTATAGCTTTGTAGTACTTGCTTTAGTTAAAGGATTCCAGCTGGTATCAAAGTATATCTAGCTATAGGTAGTATTATATATAGTTTCTCATTGTAACTCCTAACATTATGCTTGTAAGTGTCTTGTAACACTTTGAGTTAAGATGCAATATATACAAGCATATTGAAAATTATCTTTTTATGTTTATTACTACTTATTATATTGTTATTCTTCTCTTAGAGACTCTTCTGCAATTGGTATCAAAGCACTTTAGGCTTTTGATTGTGAGATCTTATCATCCTAATCAACCTGTGTTTCACTCCTCCTTACACCACACTTAAAATGGCCCTCAACAAGTCTGAAGTAGAGATGGGAACAATGACCAAAGCTTCCATCATTACTCCTGAAAACTTCAGGTCATGGAGCAGACGCATGGAAGGCTTCATCAGGTATCAAGACAACAAGATGTGGACGCCCATTATTAATGGCCCATATAAACCCAAGGTGGCTGCACCTAGTGGAAACGGGACCATGATAGAAAAGGCTATTGAAGACTACTCTAATGAGGACCGGAAGAAGATGGACATTGATAACAATGCAATGACTATTCTTATGACTGCAATTCCCAACTCCATCATGGTGGGGTTTGAGCATTGTAAGTCAGCCAAAGAACTGTTTGATATACTTGCTCAAATGTACTCAAGCTCCAATGACTCCAAGAAGGACTCACTAAAGCAGCAATTTGAGAAGTACACCTACATTGCTGCAGAGACTCTCAACCAGCAATACTTCAGGTACATGGACCTCATCTCTTCTCTTTAGTCTGTAGGAATCATTCCTGAACTTAGAGACCTCACAAGAAAGTTCATGAGTGCACTCCCTAATGAGTGGATGTTCTATTGTGTCTCTATCAAGAGGACATAGAATTTGAACATTCTCATCATGACCAAAATTTATGGCATCCTTGATGGATACTGTTTGGAGATGGAGAGCAAGAAAGGGCATCACACAAGTAGACCCATGAGTCTTCCTGCTAGCAATGCTTTGATGGTTGCCGAAGGCTCAGGAACCACACAACCTCAACAATACCTGACATACAACTAGCAGTCATCCTGCTCATCTGGACCATACATTACATTCCCTGAGACTCCAAGGTCTTAACAGGCTTAGCATAGTTCCTTTCAAGACAGTTGTGTCTTTGTCTCAGGAAGTGGACACTCTACTAACTTTCAATACTGCTTTGATGATCTAGAGTGCTTCAATCCAGATGATGTAGAGTACGTGGACATTATCCAACAGATGGCTCTTTTAACCTATAAAGCAAAGATGTTCTTTAAGAGAACTGGAAGGCAATTTCCCCAGAACCCAACCAACAACAAATTTGGGTTCAACAAAACCAAGGCCAAAATGTTACAACTGTAACCAACTTGGTCATTTTGGAAGGTAATGCCAGGCTCCCAAGTCAAATCCAGGAACCCCACAGGCCTCCACACATCCCTCTACATCAAAGCCCTCTTGAAAGTCGACTGAGACAGCTACAATGGCTCAAGAAATTGACTGGAGCTTTATGGTGCAGGATGTGACTCCTGCTCAAGCACTCATGGCAGGAACAGATGACAACAAGGTATATGAACATCTCTATACTCCATCAGGACTACAATATGGAAATTAAATATGATATTGAGTCTCTATATGTTTTGAAATCTGATTTTAAAAGGGCTGAATCTGACTATCAAAGAAAAATTAAAGAGTTGGAGAAAACTGTGTCCGTATTAAAACATGAACACACAAATTACAAGACTCAATAAAGAATTTAATATCCAAATTTTCTAAGGCTTAAGCGCAGCTTGTCACTGTTGAGGCTCAAGCCAGAAATATGCCATTTCTAAGCAGAACTTCCAAGCTATTATTGCATCATCCTCCTACTCCAAAATTTGTTATCAAAACAAAGGATGGTAGGGAACCAATGAAATTGCTTGACCACACTCTTATGATTCAATAAGACAACCTAGATATGGTACTAAAGAGCAAGAGGTTCCATATGCTGACCCATCTTCACTTAAGTTAAAGAATGATGCAATAATAGAGACCACTACAGGGAAGGAACAGGTAAATCAACCCACCTCTCCCAGTGATGATCAAGTCCTAACCACCAAAGCCAAAAGAAGTAGAACCAAATCAGCCTTAAGAATTGATAAGAAAGTTGCTGAATCCAAGCTAATGATTGACCCAAAACAAAAGGGTGTATTCATCTCAGCTGGATTCCAGATGGTAGGTACTTCTGATTCAGGAAAGGGGTGTAGTACCAACACTCCTGTCCTGCCAAAGGATCAGAAGTTAAAGGGAAAGGTTGCTGGTCAAGAGAAAAAGAATAAGAAACAAAAATCATTTGGTCCCCTGAAGACTAACATTGCATGCATAATGATCAACCAAAGGATGGATTGAAAGATCAAGAAGGATGTTGCAGCCCAAACCTCTTCTTCAAAGACATCCATTGAACCCCCATGCTTAACCTTTGGTTCAATTATGTCACTATCATTGGAAGAACCCAAGACCAACAAGGCTTGGGTTTCCAATCAAAACTAATCATCTCATCTTATGTGTAGGAACATCCATATGACAAGAATAACAATGTTTGGATTGTTGATAGTGGATGCTCTAGGAACATGACAGGGAACAGGTCGCTCCTTCAACATTTCAACATTATGATAGAGGTCCTGTCCAGTTTGGAGGTGAGACCGGAGGGTATATTTCTGGGAAAGGAAGTATATCCAATGGAAAGTTAAAAGTTGACAAAGTTCACTTTGTCAAACAGCTTGAATACAATATGTCAAGTGTTTCTCAGTTCTGTGATAAAAAAACATCAAATGCTTTTCACAAAGCATGAGTGTATTATCCTCAAACCAAGGATGACAATTCCTCTGGAATTGGTGCTTCTTAGATCTCCTAGGAAAGGGGATATGTACAAGCTAGATATGAACAATACTTCCCTAATAGGTGAAATGTCATGCTCTCTTTCCAAAGCTGAAGGTGATGAGTCAAAACTATGGCATAAACGAATGTGTCATGTAAATTTTAAGACAATGAATAAATTGGATAAAAATAACTTGGTACATGGTTTGCCTAAAAAGGATTTTTTCTGCAAAGATAACTGTGTTGCATGCCTGAAAGGGAAGCAACATATGGCATCTCATAAATCCAAAGTTGTTAACTCTATCACCACTCTATTCTACTTACTACACATGAATCTATTTGGTCCTAAAAGTATAATGAGCATTGGAAGGAAATCATACTGCCTTGTGATTATTGACGATTTTACAAGATTTACATTGGTATTCTTATTAAGATCTAAAGATGAAACTGTTGAAAAGCTAAAATCTTTTATTCTTAAAATAGAAAATCAAATTAATCACAAGGTTAAAATAATTAGAAATGATCAAGGGGCTGAGTTTAAGAACTATGTTCTTGAATCATTTTGTAACTCAAAAAGGATTACCAGACAATATAGTGCTCCTAGAACTCCTCAACAAAATGGTGTTTCTAAGAGGAGGAACAAGAGACTTATTGAGGCTGCTCGAACTATGTTGGCTGATTCAAAGCTGCATCTAACATTCTGGGCAGAGGCAGTTAGCACTGCATGCTATGAGTAGAACAGGGTTCTTGTAGTAAAGCCACATGGAAAAACCCCTTATGAGCTATGGAATAAGAGGCCATCGTTCATTGGTTTTCTAATGTCCTTTGGCAGCAGGTGTACCATACATAACACAAACAACAATTTGTCAAAATTTGCTGAAAAGTCGGATGATGCTATTTTTGTTGGATACTCCTCCAACTCTAAAGCTTATAGAGTTTATAACATCAAAAATCAACAATTTGAGGAATCATCCAACATTATTGTTAATGAGCACACTCCTTGTGTTAGGGGGAATGGCCATGATCATATTTTTGACTTAGAATTGTTTCCAAACTATTCTAAACCATCTTGTGAGAATGTTTTAGCTGGAATAGAGGCTCAAAGTAATTCTGATGATGACCAAATATTTGAGCTACCTAGACCCATTCCAAGTTCTCCAAGAGCTGCAACAAATCAAGCTCTCACTATTGGCAGATCTGACAGTATGACTATCTCAAGGGATAGTGAAGATTTAACCAGTGATTCACCTGTTGACCCTCAAATTTCATCAGGTAACACTGCATAACACCAACCTGATGGAAGTAGCATCTTGAAGGAACATGCAACTGTTAATGCTTCTTCACAACCAACAAATGATGATGTTTCTCATTCAGTAAATTAGTCCTTATTGAATGAGTTTGAAATAGCAGCTGGACAAAGTGTTCAAACTCCTGAGTAAAATATGTCTAATTTGGATCTATCTTTGCAACTGGAGGTAATTCCTCGACTTAGGATTCACAACACTCATCCAGTAGGGGATGTCGATAAAGGTGTGAGAACAAGAGGACAAATTAATAATGGGAATGTCTGCTTGTATTCATGCTTTTTATCCCAAACGGAACCCAAGAAGGTAGAAGATGCCTTGAAAGATAGTAGTTGGGTTGAATCGACGCAAGAGGAGCTGCTTCAATTCAAGAGACAAAAGGTTTGGAACCTATGTCCGCTACCATCTGGTCAAGTACCTATATGCAAAAAATGGGTTTTCAGAAACAAGAGAGATGATAAAGGCTTGATCATAAAGAACAAGGCAAGACTAGTGGTTCAAGGATACACTCAAGAGGAGGGAATCGATGATAGAGGCTTGATCAAAACATGGTAATTTCCATCTTGGAAGAGTTTTTGGTCTCAGAAGAAGCGATTGATTACATATCAAATCTACTTCCAAAGCTTATAAAACTCTCCATTCAGAAAGCAATCTTTACTCTCAGAAATAAGAACTTTCCTTCAGAAGTAAAATTGCCTTCAGAAGAACATTACCTTCAGAAATGCTTTATATTCGGAAGAAAGACTTTACTGTGTAACGGAAATCTTTTGGGCCCCACTTTGTAAAAAGTAAAGACTATGTTAATGATGTCGGATTATTTAAATGAACTAAACCTTACCGCCCGTGTCACATTAGCCACTGAAACATCATATCATCATACCCTAACCCCCTAAACCGCCATTTCACCCATTTAAATAACTCCGACTAATCACTTTCATCTTTTTACCAAATTTACTGCCCTAAAAGCTTTCTTCGTCTCTAAT
This sequence comes from Flaveria bidentis, assembly GCA_018326385.1. NCBI lineage: Eukaryota > Viridiplantae > Streptophyta > Magnoliopsida > Asterales > Asteraceae > Flaveria > Flaveria bidentis. The sequence continues at coordinate 25,163 of BJCM01265081.1, forward strand.
TCACCCAAGTCTGAACTCTTCTTCTTACAACTTTCTCAAATGACACTTAATCCTCAGCACAACCAAGTCGCACTTTTTGATTCTTCAACAGATGCTGACTTCTCTGATATCATCTTCTTTCTTACCCAATCATCTTATTACACCGCTCTGACTGTTAACCCTACCGTTTACTCAAATCATATGGCTGAATTTTGGGACAATGGTCAGATTGAAACCCTAAATGAGGTTCGGGTAATAAGATCGAGCATTTGTGGCCAGGAGTTGGTCATTTCCGAACAACTCATCAGGGAGCATCTCAAGCTTCATGATGAGGGCGCTCCTATAGAGTTCCCCAAAACAGATTTGGACAACACCTATATCCAAATAGGATATGGTGGAGATGTTAACAGGTCTACTGTCTACAAGTTCAATTTTTCTTATAACTGGAAGTTCCTGTTGTATGTCGTTCTTCATTGCTTATCCAACAATTCTGGCGGATGGGATCAACTCCCATATGAACCAGGGTGCCTAATTCATGGATTGGTGAGAAACCTTCGCTTTAACTACTCAAGGTTTGTGTTGACCAATCTTATGGGAAACCTCCATCAGGAAACATTCTTCATGTATCCCAGGTTTCTTTAGCACATAATCAACTATGAGCTGGACCAGAGTCAGCTTGTCTATGCAGCTGCTCTGACTGTCCGTCAAATGAGGCCGACCATCTTCAAGACTTTGAAGAGAGTGTCCACCAATTTCTTCGGAAGACATACTACACTACTTCCAGGTATGACTGAGCCAATGTGTCCTGGTGACATCCCTGTTAACCCCACAAGTGATGAACCCACACCAGCAACTACCCTCATATTGCCAAATCTACCTTCTCATCCCATCACTATCATATATCAAAGACGCCCCAAATGAACCCATGTTTAATCTTCTTTGATTGAACTAGCTCCTCCTGTTCAATCCAAAAGACTAGAGTGGAACAATGGGCTCCCACTTAGTCTGAGGTCTCACCATCCTTCACAATTGACCTCAATATGGGTATTGAGTCTCCTTACTCTTAAACCCATGAGCCCGAAACCCAAGCTGAAAACCCTCAGGGTGAGTCTTTATACTCCCCTAAGCAGCCAAAATAGGACAGCCCCAGCACAGGCTCAATACCATTAGACATTAATGAAGGTCCCGGGTCACTAATATTAACTTCTATATCCTTTACTAACCTTCTATTTAGAACTGATGAAGAGATTACGTCCCATCATGGCAATGAAGTTGATCCACAACATTCTCTCAAGGAACAACAAAGCCTAGAGAGACTTTTTATCTCTAGCCCCTATCAGCAAGACTTTAATGAGGTGAGTTCCACTCATGTGGAGGGGACTCATGTAGATTCAGCTGCCACTACTGAAGGAGCCTAAATGGACCTTCAGGATAGTGGTAACATTTTTGAGACTGAATCTACGACAACCATGCCTTTTGATGACTCTGAAAGAGACATCATTGAGCAAGGGAAACATGGTGCCAAGAAATCACATCTGGTGGTGAGGATGAACATTCTAGGTATGTTACTTCATCTCCCTATGATTCTTCAAAAAAGATGAGGGAAGACTACAACTCGCCATTAAAGACCTACTTCTAAAGTCTCAAACCTTGAATCTAAGGTTAGGACTTTAGAGGATAGGACTGCCACTCAACAACTTGAGATTGAAAATCTCAAGCCCAAACTAGCTGAGAAACAGATTGAGAGGTTTGTTAGGCATGTACCAATTCAGGTCTCACTGACCACTTCCTCTAGCTCATCAAGCTCTTAAGATGATGCTACCAAAAAGGGGGAGAGTGTTCAGGGACAAAACCAAAGACAAGAGGAACCACAGAGTCAAGCTCTCACTTCCTTAAGTTCAAGATACCCCATGCAACAAGCTTTAGTTTTTCTAGTGCGTCCTTCAGTTATGATTCATTGGGATCAAAGGACGATCCAAAATCTCAACAGGTTCTTTAACAAGTTCCTGATAGAATCTCTCATTGAACAGCCAAGTCCTGACTTGTCTATGATTTACTTTGGAGCTCAAGAGCTTCAGAGGTTGAATGCACCTTATACTACTATTAAGGAAGTTAGTCAACCTAAGGTCCAAGTGGAACCCGAGATTAATTTCAAAGGGGAAACAAGGACTGATGGCCCAACAACTAAGATGGTTGGGACAGAAAATGCATTCTCATAGACTTCCGAAGTACAAGTCAACGCCTTAGATGAGCAACTTCAATCTTCCAAAGCTGAGATTGAAGTTGTGGAAGGACTATTCTCTTTATCCGATGATCTAATAGTCACAGATGCAATCTTAGAACTTTCATCTGAGGTTAATAGGGAGGATTTTCTCACTCAACCCCTAACTCAAATATCAACATTGACTCCAGCTCCTATTACCACTACTCAACCTGAACCTTCCATCCAAGAACCCCCAAAGTCTAGCTCTTCCGAAGATGTCAAAGGAAAGAGGAAGATGACTGAGGAAGAGCTTCAAGAGGAAGCAAGGTTAGAAAAGCTCAAAAGAAAAGGTAGACTTCCAACTAGGAAGTTGCTAGCTGCTAGTAGCAAAGCAGCTGTAGCCAACCAGGAGGCTGTCAACAACAAAAGAAGAGTGGAAATTATCGACAGACTTGTCCATTTAGGAGCGGCGAATGAGGATGTACTCCTGCTACCATTAGAGGAGTTAGTTGAGTTAGAAAAGGCAATTATGCTGCAAATCCAGCAAAAGGAAGAAGCAACAAGGTTGGCCTTAGAGGAAAAAAGGAAGAAAAAGAAAAGAGAAGTTGATCAACAGCTTAGGAAGGAAAGGATAAACTTTCTAACCTCCAAGGGTTTCTCCCTAGAAGAACTATCTCCAAATAATAATGATACAATCTTATGGCTCTTCAACAAAGAGCAAGATCAAATGGAGAAAGAGAGAAAGGAAGCTACTAAGGAGAAGCTGTGGATGAAGAAGAAGAAGGAAGAGGAAGCAGGACTCGCTGCTGCCAGAATGATAGGTGAAAAGGCCTGGATGAAAGGTTATCTCCGGGCTCATGGGTTCTCTGGCAGGCAGGTGGATCCTAGTCTGAGAAGACCCTCCAGCGACATGTCATTGACATAAAGGCTGACATTCCCTCAGGGAAGAGGAAGGAGATGTATAGAAGGGGACAAGGGATGATCTTCAAACTAACCACTTAACCACAACTACAAACCCAACCACAATCTGAACCAATTCTTTTTCCATTTCCCATCAAGACTGAACCAACCACTGAACCTTACACACCTGAACCTACACCATCAACTATACCAACTTCCTCACCTCAACCATCTAAACTACCCATCCTCCAACCCAAAATACTCTCCAGAACCCTAACACCACAACTTATCCAACAACCTCCCAAACCATCCCCTTAGCCTTCCAAACATCTCTCCTTAGAGGAGTTCAAGGCAATCAAGACAAAGCTCATCAACTGTACAACCCTGAGTAATATCTCTTGTGAGGAAGATTCCGTCAAACTGAATTATGTTGATGGATCCTCATGTTTCCTCACTAGAGATCAATTTCTTGATCTGCCTAGAGGAACATTTGACCAAGCTGCAAAGCTCCTTGGCCTCAACTCAGATGCTCTGAATGAGGAAGAAAAGAAGCTAAGGAGAAGGTTGGTGACTCTGCTGGATACGAAGAAAGGAGACAAGGTACCAAGCAACCTCTGGTGCCAAAGAAGAAGATTATCCAGTGGAGGTTTGAAGACTTTTTTCATAACTTTTTTGTTGAGAGAGAGAGAGTGGAGAGCTAAACAGGCTAAGTGCCTTGCCTCATCTCTATTACACTTAAGCAGATTTGATATTGTTGAGTTAGTAGAGGAGCCACTCTCCAACCCCTCCAACTCTGAAGTAGTTGCTCACATCAGAAATCACCGGAGCAGTCTTCATCTGGCTGAGCTAACTATTAGGACCAAGTTTGAAGAAATGTTGAAACTAAGAGAGGAGGAGAAAAGGAAAGGATCAGCAACCAAAGGCAAAGCCTTTCTTCAAATGGTTGAGGGTCCTAAACTTGAATCCATAGTTAGATGGGAGTATGACTATAACTCCCATCAATTAACTCTCTTCAGGGGACACAACAAAGGGTACATATCATTCAAAGTGATAGACTGGATCTCCTGTCTATGAATGATTTGTACTAGCTTCTTAGCACCACTTCTGGAAAGAACAAAGAAACAAATAAGTATCTGCTTTCCTTGGTGTTGAAAGTTTTGAGAAGTAGGAACAAGTAAGGTTTTGGTAGCATCAACCTAGGGGGAGTTTGTTGGATCAAGAAGAAGGCTGGTTCAACCAAAACCAAATCACTTAGAATATTTTGGTACAACTAATAAAGGACTTCCAAAGCTAAGTATGGAACTTTCGAAGGAAAAGGATTTCTTCCGAAAACAAAGCGTAAGATCAACTTCCAAAGGTAAACTCCAAATTCTGAAGACAAAGTATTCACTTCCAAAGTATGAAGAAAAGAAGAAGTCCTCAAGCCTCGGAAGAAGTAGCCTCTTCCGAAGTATAAGTGGCTTCGAAAGAACTTGTTCTTCCGAAGCCAACTAATCTTTGGAAGACACTACTATGAACCAGTGGACATAAGTATGGTGTCTCTGACACTCCGCTACAGACCTCTGAGATACTGCATGGCATTTTCTCAAAAGCCATGTAGTTGACCATACTTTATTCCACTGTTCACCTTTATCAGTTAGTACAGTTGCCAACTTTAGTTGGTGACAAAAGGTAAATCATGGACATGTCATGACTACCATATCTTAGATATTACTTTATATAAGATACCTTAACTTTAGCATTGTAGTATATGCTTTAGTCGTAGGTTTCCAGCTGGTATCAAAGTATATCCGGTTGTAGTAGTAGTATATATAGTTTCTCATTGTAACTCATGTAATATGCTTGTAAGAGTCTTGTAATACTTTGAGTTGAGAAGTAATATATACAAAAACCTTGAAAAATATTTCTTTGTGTTCTTTGCTACTCATTATATCATTATCAACTCTTAGAAGAGCAACTGCTTCATCTGATCCGAGTGTAGTATAAGTGAGTTTGAGAGAAATCCAAGTGTTAAGTGAAAAACCCGATCCTACAAGGTGATCAAATACCTTGATGTCATCGGTTCCAGCCATCAATGCTTGAGCAGGGGTCAAATCCTGAACAATGAAGCTCGAGTCCACTCTTTGAGCAACAATATTTGTGTGTTGTTCAGTTGGCTTCCTGGTTGTTTTAGGTGTGGAAGGATGTGTGGAGGCTTGAGAGGTTCTCAGATTTGACTTGGGAGCCTTGCATTCCCTGGCAAATTGGCCAAGTTGGTTACAGTTGTAATATTTAGCCTTTGTCTTGTCAAATCCAAACTTTCTGTTAGTTGGGTACCAGGGAAATTGCCTTCCATTTTTCTTAGAGAACTTCTTCATCCTGTAAGTTAATAGAGCCATCTGTTGGACAATGTCCATGTAATCGACATCATCTGGGCTAAAACATTCTAGATCATCAAAGAGAAATTAAAAATCACTAGAATGCCCATTTCCTGAGACAAAGGCACAACTGTCCTGAAACGGAGTCGATTGAGCCTGTTGAGACCTTGGAGTCTTAAGAAAGGTGATGTATGGCCTAGAAGAACAAGATGGTTGTTGGGAGTAAGTCAAGTACCACTAAGGTTGATGGGGTCTTGAGCCTTCAGCAACCATTAAAGCGTTGCTAGCAGGAAGGCTTGAGGGTCTGCTCACCAGTGGCCTCTCTTTTTTTCCATCTCTGCATGGTATCCATCAAGAATTTTATATAGTTCAGTCAGTGTGAGAGAGTTTAAGTCCTCTATCCTCTTGATAGAGACACAGTAGAAAGTCCACTCCTTTGGAAGTGCACTCATGAACTTTCTTGAGAGATCTTTTATCTTAAGAGTCACTCCCACATACTAAAGTGATGAAATAAGATCCATATACCTAAAGTATTGTTGGGTGAGGGTCTCTCCAGCAATGTAAGTGAAGTTTTCAAATTGTTTCTTTAGGGAATCTTTCTTGGAGTCATTGGAACTGGCATACATCTGAGACAAAGCATCAAAGAGTTCTTTGGCTAACTAACAATGCTCAAAACCCACCATGATGGAGTTGGATATGACAGTCATAAGAACTGTCATTGCTTTTCTATCAATCTCTAGTCGCTTGTGATCTTCATCAGAATAATCTTCAACAACCTTCTCTTTCATAGCACCATTTCTAGCCGGTACTGCAACCTTTGGCTTGTAAGGGCCATTAGTGATATATTTCCATATCATGTTGTCTTAATACATAATAAAACCTTCAATCCGTCTGCTCCAAGATCTAAAATTCTCAGGGGTGATAACGGGTGCTTTAGACATTGTTCCCATTTAACCTTCAGAGGTTTTCTGATTGAGGGCCATTTTGAGTGTGGTGAAAGAATGAGTGAAGAAAAGGTTGATTTGGATAGTAAGATCTCATAATCAAGAGCCTAAGAAGCTCTAATACTGTAAATCCAGGATAAATAAACTTGAATCAAATCATGAAGAATTAGATCAAAATATGATAATCACAATGAAAACCCCTTTGATCTTCAATTAGATTGCAAAATATGTGTTTACAAATAATCCCTCAATTTATTGGTCATGCAACCATCAACCAACACTAATGACAATTAACC
>BJCM01265082.1:0-17425 GCA_018326385.1 Flaveria bidentis
CAAAGGTAGTTTGAGGCAGCCTCTTTAAGGCTGTCCATGTTGTGTTGTTTGTGTGCTCATAGCTAGCTTTTATTCACATACTAAAGATCCTTATGTTCTTGGGTTTGTTTACATGTTTTAATATCAAAATAGAACCTGAAATTTCAGATTATAAACTATAATATAATCATCCTTTCCGCTGCGTTTTTCAGAAAGTTTAAATGGTTAAACTATGCAACCATGTTTTAACAAACCCCAACAGTTTCATGCTTTCAATCTAAAGAAAATAGTGATGATTCTTTCCTATGGAATAAAAGAATGTGCCATGTAAACTTTAAGAACATGAATAAACTTATTAAGAATGATTTGGTAACTGGAATGCCAAAGAAAGAGTTTACAAGTGATGATCATTGTGTTGCATGCCTAAAAAGGAAACAACATAAAGATGAGACTCCTAAGATTCTAAAGAATTTCATCTTAAATATTGAGATGACATATGACTTTACCTAATTCACTTGTGTCTTTTTCCTTAGATTTAAAGATGAGACTCCTAAGATTCTAAAGAATTTCATCTTAAATATTGAGAATCAATTTTATCACAAGGTCAAAACCAGAAGATGTGATGATGGAACTGAATTCAAGAACCAAATCCTTGATACATTTTGTGATGAAAATGGTATTACAAGACAATGCAATGCTCCCAGGTCTCCTCAACAAAATGGTGTTGCTGAGAGGATAAAAAGGACACTGATTGAAGCTGCAAGAACCAAGCTGTCTAATTCTAAACTACCTATCACTTTATGGGCGGTAGCAGTCAACACTGCCTGCTATATGCAAAACTTAGTTTTAGTGGTTAAGACTCATGGAAAGACTCCTTATGAACTTTGGCATAAGCGGAAACCCTTCATTGGTTTTCTTAGGTCATTTGGATTTCCTTGCACCATCTTGAATACCAAAGATCAAATTGCCAAATTTGTTATGAAAGCATATGATGGACACTTCATTGGATACTCTTCTCAAGCTAAGGCTTATAGAGTATACAATCTGTCACGACCGTTTACATACGGAATACTAATAGATTCTGCGTTTATACCAAATCAAATAGTGCAGAATCCTATTTGATTGGTGATCCAATCAGTGAAAACAACTACCCGATCGATATAAGATTGAAACTAAATGTTATTAACGAATAGAGATTGATAAGGAATGATCTAAGAAGTTGGACAGGCTTCCTTGGACGTTCTGGATGGCTAGGGTTCGTGTATTATGAAGTATTCTCTTAATTGTTATGTTTTTCCACGAATTAAGTGGTATTTATAGGCTAAGAGTTTCAAACTGAATCATGCGATTGATCCATATGCACGACTGAAGGTTTAGTCGTACGACTGAGTCAATCTTATGTCACATTCGTACGACTGATCTAGTCTCCTGGTTCAGTCGTGCGACCGGTCCATAAGCATGATACATTCACATAAAGACACATTCGAGTATGTTTGAACACATTTCTCAATCATTATTGGCTAAGAACCATGCACAACAATCTCAAAACTATATTGTAAGTTCATTGTGTGAGGAGGACTCCACATCAGCACGAACTTAGGCTTCCCAGATATAGGATCCACTTCAGACCTACGGATGTACCTCTTCGGCTATGGAGGTGTGAAGTTCACCACCTGGTCTGGTACTCTTTCTTCAACACAACTTCAAACCAATCTGACATCTTCCTTGGATTAGCATACACCAGATGTAAGCACGCCAGTTGGTTGAGCTCAAAACCAGGAAGAGTCTTCAAATCATGAGGATGTGTGAAGTACTCTATCCTCTTCTCTCTCTTTATAGCATTGACATTCAAGTCTTCAAAATAAGCCCACGCAATGATTTTGCCGGACACCTTCTGATGTTTCTTGACTCTGTACAGTTTGGTGTAGGCATTCAACTTTGTAGGTGCGCACTGGGACTTCATTTCAGCAAAACAAGCCATCAATTTAGCTTTCTTCAGTTCGACATTGGCGTCCGAAGCTTGGGCCAAGCTTTCTCCTTTCTCCTTGTCTTTCTCTACTTCATCCAGCTTCTCAAATGTAGCATTGCGAAAAGTATCACCCAAATTGGGTATAACATTACCTTTGTGGTCAGCGTACTCTTGATAGTGCTCTACTGTAATATCCTCAATCTCAATCTCATCTATATCATGTAGCTCCTCATCACTCAGTACATCGACTTCTGGAGCATCTTTGACAATTTCATCAGGATTAATTCGGAATATCTCAGCCAGCTGGTCATCGGTCAGGTCGTGTATGACCTCTCCCTCCTCTGGCGTGTAGCTAACAAACCGTCTAACTATCCCTTGCAAATCAAGAATCATGGTTAATTGAGTCTTGACCTGCTGGAAGGGTTGGACATCAAATTCATCTGTCTGTTAAGCTTCATTTGATTGATTAAAAACAAAGAATATCACATATAAGTCATTATATAGAACATTAAAACATAAATAATCATTAATTACATTAATGTAATACATAATTCAAGTACAAAGGTTTTTATGTACAAAGACATGTAAAAATTACTTTTGTCCTGATCTGTTGGTTCTTCAGCTTGAGCCAGAAGTGTACACCACCCAATCTTTAATTATCTCCTTAAAAAGATATTTGATTGGGCTGAAATTATCACACTGCAGATGCCCGGGGAGCTTAGTTTCAACTTCATGGTTATCACCTTCTTCTAGGATCTTTAGTACTTCTTCAGCAAGGTTTTGGCTCTATTGTGGATCAATCTGCTATTCATAAGCCTAAGAGATATTCCACTGTAACCAATAAGCATCAACATCTTCTACTTTAAGTGACATAACCTCGTTAGTTTCTTGAGAGTCTTCATCATCCATACCACCACCCATTTGCATATCATTATTCCCATCTCTTTCGAAAACATCATGCTCTTCCTCTCCATCATGTAAGGGAAGATCATGTGAGAGCACGTGGATAGGTGGTTTAACATAAGTGCTACGTATGCATTCTGGATATGGTCGGACATCTCATCAATTCCTTCTCTCCTTGATGCTATGCACTTACGGATGACATGAGCTAAGCACTTGAGCTGTGGGCACAAGTTTCTCTTGTTGAGTAACCTACGTTGATGTCCCTAGTATACTTCATTCTCAGAAAAGCATCTACATATGCACATATGTTGTGCTTGGTGTTCATTATCCATCGTTCAGCCATATTGATGCAACACAAGAAATATATACATTAGGTTTCTTGCTAGACTCAACAGGTGAGAATGATTTTGTTCTACTGATTCAATTGTGCGATTGAACAATACGACTGAATTCAGTTGTACAATTGTATCTGCAGCCGAGTTCAGTCGTGCGATTAAGCCAGCGACTGAGCTTAGATGTATGCTACACTATGCGATTGAGTCAGTCGTGCGACTGAACCCATAAGCATGATTCATACGTGCGATTGAGTCATTTGGCTGGCTCAATCGTGCGACTGGAGTTCATCAGCATGTCCATTCGTATATCTCACTATTGAACACCAAAAATTTTAATTTTTGTCAAAACATGACATTAAACTTTGTCTTTAGATTCATTTGGACCACAGAGACTCGATTTTGCACTTGATTCATTTAAGCCAACATGTGTGACCATTTACGTGGTCTATTCTTAAAAGTAGTCTCAGTTCGGGGTTTTAGCATCTTCAACACTTAAAGATGCACTTAAGACATTCATATTGACCGAGTTCAGTTGCAGTTTACCTGTAGATGAGTAGTGTGACTATTAGAAACACTTATGAGGCAGAGATCACAAGCAAATGAAGTTTGAGCAGAGTTTCTATGAGTATGGGCGATTTCAGAGAACTTGAAGGGTGGTAAGAGTTATGATCTACTGACCCCCTTATTTATACTCGTTAGAAGTACAGTCATGTGACTGGACCCATACTCCTTGATCCATTCGTGCGATTGGTTCAGTCTTGTAGTCCAATCACATGGTTGTTCCATACTCATGGTCCAGTCGTGTGACTCGCTCATACTTATGGTTCAATCATGTGATTGGATCATACTTATAGTCCAGTCGTGTGATTTGTCCATACTTATGATCCAATCGTGCGATTGGCCCATACTTGTGATCCAATCATGCGATTGGCCCATATTTATGAATTTAACCTTACACACATTCAAACCCTTAAAATGTTAACATTTGATAAACATTATGACCTTGTAACACCATTTGATCACCTCAGAGGTGATCCTTTTAATTTTAAACCTGGATTTGTCACCTTAGACGTGACTTATTTCAATTTTGAACATTCTGGTCACCTCAGACGTGACCCCTTTTGAGTGAGTGATTCATAGATTAAGTCTAGTTCTAGAGTCCGACATCTACGTAACAAATTACTAGAAAACAAAAACTGAAAACACATTGAAATTTAAAACAAAAATATTTTTGTATTTTTGATTCGTTATGGAATTAAACCTATTAAAGTACCTCTAACCGATTTTACTTCCTGGACAGCACAGCTTCAAGTTATTTTTATCATTTCTGGAATGATTCATTATGGAATCATACAGGTATATCAGAATCATTCGGGACATTTTCATAAACCATTTTGATGCTAGATTCTTGTTTTAACCGAGAGTCAATAGCAGTTTTAGGAAATCATACTAGAGCTATAAGATGCACACAATGATTTTGACTGTCAAGAACTGCAGTTCACGATGTGCAAGTGGCTCAGTCGGTCAAGTTCAGTGGTGCGACTAGGTTTCAGTCGTGCGACTGACTCATTTGGTCACCTCTATTCGTGCGATTGGTTCATTCTGGTGATCCAAATTTTATGGATTGACCCATGCTTATGGTCCAATCATACGTTTGGTTCATACGTGTGGTTCATTCGTGCGATTGGGCTCATACGTATGATCCAATCGTGCGATTGGTCCATACTTATGGTCCAGTTGTGCGAATGGCTCATACTTATGAGTTTGACCTTATGACCTTTCAAACACTTAGCCTTTTAACTATAGATAAAACGTTATGAGCGATGATCATCTCAAACATGACCTTTTTAATTTGGAAAACTGTTGATCACCTCAGACGTGATACTTTAACTTAAAACCCAATTGGTCACCTCAGACGTTACCCCTTTTAAGTGAGTGTTTCATAGATTGAATTCCAATGCCTAATCTGAGTTTTGCCTACATAATGACTAAAAAATTAATAAAGTAAACCACTAGAAATTAAAGACAAAATCAAGACATATTTTTTGTATTTATTTTTTTTATATGAGATGGATTTTAAACCTATTAGAGTAATTCTAAATGATTTTACTTCCTCGACAGCACAACTTCAATTCTAGTTTGTCATTTCTGGTACATTTCATTACGGAATCATATAGGTATACCGGGGCATTTTAATAAACTATTTTGATGCTAGAATCTTATTTTCACTGAGAGTCAATAGCAATTTTAAGAAATCATACTAGAGCCATATGATGCACACAATGATTTTGACTTTCAAGAACTACAACTCACGATGATTGTTAGTATACTTGTCCTCTTAAATCCATACATAGATTTTTAACACACATTGGTGATAATATAAGATTTAATTATTTCAACAAGCATTTGTGGATCCCACGCTTATATGGTAATCAACATTCCTGAAGAAAATTTTGAGCGGTCTATGGGTATATTTCAAGAAGAACTATTCTAAGAGCTTTCAAAGAGATGCCAAGCCTCAAGTCAGTGCCATCGCACAACAGAGAGGCGAAAAAAACAATGAATTCTAGAATATTTAGGTTATGCTTATCCTCAAGTCAGTGCCACCGCACAACAGACAGGCACACAACCTATCTTCTCGTTAGAGCATTTATTTTTCCTTTTGCATATAATGCACCAACAACGTAAGTTATTAGCTTGATTGCATTTAGCATTTTTCCATGTGCTTTTCTTATTTTTATGGTCGTCTACACACATTTGTGGCATTTATTTTACTCTTCACCCCTTATTGGAACTGCGTTGATTGTGTTAAACAGGGATAAGATGGAAACCCACAGCAAGTTGAACAACTTAGTTTGAATTTTAAAACCACCAATGAGGTCTACAAATCTATTGTGTTGAATCTACCGACACATCATATAATGAACTAGCAACCTCTAGGTCTACTTTCTTTGTGTTACCTCAGTAGCAGACTAGTTTTACTATTATTTTTTCTTTTATTTTGCTTAGACTTCTCAGATTTATACTTTGAATTTTGCATCTTTATCATTTAAAATCTTTTAAAGTCCCAAACATTTTTTTCCTGTGTACTATCATTTTCCATAAACGTTGAATCAGAATCACAGATTTGATTTCATTTCTTTTAGCTAAGCTGCCCTCCTCCCTCGTTGTTTTTTAAGTAATTAAATATTGCATGAATTTAATACTAAAGTAACCTATTCTCCCTCTAAAATTCTAAAAATTGAAATCTTTTTCTGTTTTTGGATTTTTAATTGACAGAAAAATAAGTAAAATAAAATAAATGAAAAGAAAAATAAAGACCATGTCGGACTACGCACTTTCTTCTTCTCGAATCACGTCACTTTTCTTTTTCACGCCATTAACCTCTAAAAGATACTAAAACCTAAGTTTATCAAATGCTTTAGTGTAGAGGTCGGCGCGTTGAAAATCCGTATTTTTTTTAACCACATCGATTAATTGCTTTTCAAAACAGTCACGTATAAAGTGATACATAATACTGAAGTGTTTAGTTTTAGGATGTTGAACCGGATTTTTTGTTACAACAATAGCGGCAGAATTATCAACAAAAATAGGAGTGTTACAAAATTGCAAACCATAGTCGCGTATTTGCTGTTGAATCCAAATTATTTGTGAACAACAACTAGCAGCAGCAACGTATGCAGCTTCACATGTTGACAGAGCAACGGAGGTCTGCTTCATACATTGCCAGGTGACTAACCGTCTACCAAAGAACTGACATCCCACTGATGTTGACTTGTAATTCATTTTGCAACTGCCATAATTCGAGTCACTATATGTCGTAAGCTCAAACTCATCATTATGAGGATATCACAACTCGAGTGTTGGAGTACCCTTCAGATAACAAAAAATCCTTTTGATGCTGATGAGATGGTTTACTTTTTGTTTCGCCTGATATCTGGAACAAAGACACGCCGCGTACATGATATCAGGTCGTGAGGCTGTGAGGTACATGAGAGATCTGATCATTCCTCTGTACATGAGAGATCTGATCATTCCAGCTGCAGAAGCATTCTCTATATCAAACCGACTGAGGATGTCGCCTACATACTTGGTCTGATGTAGGAATATTCTATTGGATCTTATATGCCAAGACACATACAAGATTGATGTGGTTAGTACATTATGATCCAAGTCAGGTCATACCCAATAACAAGCTATACAAACACCAACAAATATTCATTTTTTGATGAGATCATACAAATAAATATTGACACCAATTTAGAAAATTGGTTTTCTAAAACCTTGCTTTTGTAAAAGAAAAACATTATATGGATAATTTGTTCATGAGATATTATTTGTTTCATTATTTAAGTAAGTTAAATAATAACAAATAAATGTGTGTTAATGTTATAAAATTAAAAGAGGTTTTAATTTTTTAAAGTAATGGGTTAAGAGTGTAAAATGTTGAAAATGGGGGGAACTCATTTTCAAGTGTAGTTTCGGCCGCCCAAAGGGGGCATTGGGACTCCCTTTGTGTCTTGGTCCAAGCAACACTTTCACCACTCTTGCACTCCTCTTTCATTTCACACTTTTCTCTAACTCTTACTCAAACAAGAACTCTCTCAAAAGTGGCTGAAAATTTCGGATTCCAAAAGGAAAAGGCTGAAGATTTTCGGATTCTTGAGGAGCTAAGAAAGAGAGTTCTTTGGTGTTAGTGTTAGCGCTATAGCGGACACCCTGCACAGTCAAAGAAACTTGTTAGTCCATATTTGAGACCCAAGCCTTGACCGGCTTGGGTGACCCAGAGGAATCACATATCATAAACTTAACCCATTGTCTTTTAGAGGCTGAGGGCATATCTTTCTTCATATATAATTCTCATTATCAGACCCTATACTTGATTTTTCATTCCATAAGCAAGTTTTGTGTAAAGCTTGTTTGTGGTAAACAAACGACTGACTCATTCTTTAAACTTTTGGTACACTAACACTCTTAGGTGGAGTGTTAGATCTTATTTTAAAAGAACTTGGTTGTGTGTCATAAAGTTCAATTTTCTTTCTAGGTGTCTAATAGTAAGGACAATTTTGAGAAATATGTCGTCGTTTCCACAATTGTAGGAAGATCTTACTTCTATAGACTGAGTAAAACTTTTATGTGATGTTGAGTTTAGTGAAGGTGTGAGGTGTGTCTAGTTTGGTTTTGTCGCTACTCTTTTAGATGTAACACCTTTATTAACAAGATTAATTGTTTTGATGTTTCGAACATCTTTAACATGCTTTTTGGTTGGACTTTGATGACTAACACGTGTGTGGTTAACTGGTTTAGTCAGTTTGTGTTCTGAAATGGACTTTGGTGAACCTGACCTTACATTAACCCTTTTAAATGCATCATCCAATTTCTCAACGGGCATCTTACCTTTTGATTTCAAAGTATACTCCTTCTGTTTAGTGTTAGATTTCATAGGCTTGCCCATGGAATCAGGATCACTAACTAGAGGAGTAGACACCACATGATCTTTAATTGGATTGTTAGTAACTGGTCTACATTTTGTATATAAAAGTAGCTCATGTGGTGGTGGCACTACTTTGTATCCCAAACCTTCACCATTATTTCATTCTTCCACTAAATTCTGTACTATATGAGAAGAACTAGCCCAACTATGCAATTTTTGTTTCAATGAATTAACCTCGACTTCCAAAAAGGCTTTCTCCTTTTTGGTTTCTTTTAATGAATTTAAATAAAAGTTTTTATCTTTGGATTGATTTAAGGCAACAACCTCGGTTTCCCTTAGTTGTTTAGCCAACAGTTCTATCTTTTCTTTAAAACTGCACTCATTTTGTTTTAATATACGTTTTGCTTCAGTGCAGAGTTGTAAGTCATTTACTAAGTTATCATTGTGTTCTAATAACCAAAATTTTAGATCTATGTTTTCCCCTAATTTTTCACATTCAGAACAAGCATGTTTATTAAATAGTTGATTTAAAGAACTTACCTATGAGGAGTTAGTTGAATCAGCCAACAATGCAGAGGTAGAATCTTCTGTTGTTGGTGATTCTAAACTACTAGTTTTACTATCATTTTTTGTTGAATCTACTAACACATCATATAATGAAATAACAGCCTCTAGGTCTACTTTCTCTATGTTACCCTGGTAGCCTACTAGTTTTACTATCATTTTTCCTTTTATTTTGCTTAGACTTTTCAAATTAAACTTTGAATTTTGCATCTTTATCAGTTAAACTCTTTTGATGTCCCAAACGATCTGTTCCCTGTGTACTATCATTTTCCATATAAGTTGAATCAATATCACAGATTTGATTTCTTTCCTTTTAGCTAAGTTGTCCCACTCCCTCGTTTTTTTGTTTTAAGTAATTAAAAAACGACTAAGTTAATACTAATCTAACCTATTCTCCCCCTAAAATTCTAAAACCAAAAATATTTTTATGTTTTTGGATTTTATATAAACAGGAAAATAAAATAAGACAAAAGAAAATTAAAAAATAAAAATTTGTTAGACTAAGCATTTTCTTCCTCACTTTTCTTTTTCACGCCATTAACCTCTAATAAATATAGAAACCTCGGTTTATCAAATGATTTTGTGTAGAGGTCGGAGCGTTGAAAATCCGTATTTATTTTAACCACATCGATTAACTGCTTTTCAAAGCAATCACGTATAAAGTGATACTTAATGCCATTGTGTTTAGTTTTAGGACGTTGGACTGGATTTTTTTGTTACGGCTATAGCAGCAGAATTATCAACATCTATACGAGTGTTAGAGAATTGCAAACCATAGCCGCACATTTGCTGTTGAATCCAGATGATTTGTGAACAACAACTTGCAGGAGCAACGTATTCAGATTCACATGATGATAGAGCAACAGAGGTCTGCTTTTTACACTGCCAGGTGACTAACCGTCTAACAAAGAACTGACCTCCTGCTAATGTTGACTTGTAATTCATTTTGCAACCGCCATAATTCAAGTCACTGTACGCTGTAAGCTCAAAATCATCATTATGAGGTTACCACAACCCGAGTGTTGGAGTACCCTTCAAATAACGGAAAATCCATTTAACACCAATGAGATGGTTGACTTTCGGTTTTGCCTGATATCTTGAGCATAGACACGTCGCGTACATGATATCAGGTCGAGATGCTATGAGATACATAAGGGATCCAATCATTCCTCTATACATTGTAGCATCAACCAGATCACCATTTTGGTCGGGTGCCACATCTTGGTTCGTGGCAAGTGGAGTTCCAGCAGGTAAAGCATTCTCCATGTCAAGCCGACTAAGGATGTCCCCTACATATTTAGTCTGATGTAGGAAGATTCCTTTTGGTTTCTGTTCCACCTGTAATCCTAGGATGAACTTCATCTCCCTCATTGCACTCATCTCAAATTCTACTTTCATGACATATTCAAATTCTTTACATAACTCTTCATTTTTGGAACCAAAGATTATGTCATCAACATAAATCCGTACAAGCAGTAAATCTCCATCCTTTTCTTTGATGAATATTATACAGTCAATAACTACTCTGCGAAAACTGTGTTTCACCAGATGAGTTGAGAGTTTTTCATACCATGCTCTTAGGGCTTGATGTAGCCCGTAGAGAGCCTAATCCAGCTTGTAAACTCTATCCCGATGGTAAGGATCCTTAAAACCTTTGGGTTGACTGACATACACTGTCTCACGAATTTACCCATGAAGGAATGCACTCTTGACATCTAGTTGATAAACTTTGATCTTCATGTAAGATACATAGGCTAGGAAGATTCAGATTGCTTCCATTCTAGCCACATGTGCAAACACTTCATTGTAATCGATTCTTTCGACTTGTCTAAAACCTTGAACGAGAAGTAGAACCTTGTTCTGAATTATGACCCCTTGGTCATCTTTCTTGCATTTCAAGACCCATTTAGTGCCAATGACCTTAGCACATTTTGGTCTATCCACTAGTGTCCAAACTTCTAACTTCTTGAAATGTAGGAGTTCTTCTTGCATGGCACTCACCCATGCCTCCTCGTTTAAGGATTCACTTATATATTTTGGCTCAAATTAAGACACAAAACATCGATACGCACCATCGTGGAGATAGCCTTTTTCCATGACTGAGGCATAATCAGCTGAGTATAGCTGATTTATTGTCTGTACTCTCGATTGTACATCCCTTATGACGTTGTCCAGAGGATGATATACATTAAGTCGAGATCCGAGAGTGGTGGGTACAACTACTTCCTAATCCAGATTTTGAGTTCCTGGTTAAGTATCTGTAGCCGTTGGAGTGTGAGGTTTCGAATAGTTCGAGGCATCAACATCTGATGCTTCTGTACTTTCAGTAGCAGGAACCTGTTCCTCCTGAACCACCTGATCATTCTCCAAGTCTTCATCGTTAGAGAAAAAGTCACTTACCTCAAGTGCTCCTCCTGACAAACTAACAAACTAGAAGACTCACCTTGTGAACCTGATGTTGTCGAGTCTAGTGACGATGTGTTTAAGACATCATACATCATTTTGGTTGATAACTCATCATCAGGAAGGGAGAGGGGGATGTTGAAGGAGTTAAAGAATCCATCATAATCAAAGAAGAATGCGGGCCCTTATCCAGCAAGGGGTGGTGAATCTCTGAAATCAACGTTGCACCAAACTTCAACTTAACCCATTGAGCTATTGTAAACTCTCTTATTTGGTATGTTGTATCCTAGAAAAATCCCTTCTTCAGCCTTCTTATTGAATTTCCCTGACTGAGTTTTCTTCAACAGCGTACATGGTGCGCCAAATGGTTTGAGGTACTCCAGATAAGGCTTACGTCGCTGGAGCAACTCGTAACACGTTTGACCATGGCGCTTGACCACCAGGACTTGATTTAGGGTGTAACATGCATTTGCAACTGCCTCATTCCAAAATTGGATGGGTAGTTTCGAGTCTGCTAGCATCGTTCGTGTTGTCTCAATCAAGCTCCTTTTCTTTCGTTCAGCAACTCCGTTCATTTGTGTAGGCAGATGTGAACAGATGTACTATTCCCTTCTCTTTGCAGAATGCCTCCATCCACTGGTTCTTGAACTCTGTGCCGTTGTCTAAGCGAATCTGTCACACTTTCAGCTTGTAGAGAGATTCTAACGTGGTCACCAGTTGTTTGAACGATTCAAATGTTTCTGATTTGGATTTGAGAAATATTACCCAAGAGAATATGGAGTAGTCATTAGTGACTACATAACAGTACAAATCACCAGCAATGCTCTTGGTGCTCACAGGACCAAACAGATCCATGTGTAGAAGTTCGATAGGCAATTCAATGGAATTTACTTTCTTTGCGTTGTGAGACTTCTTGATCTATTTACCTTTCTTACATGTTATACAAAAATACGAAAGTTGAAAATTATTTACATTAACTCCATTTACTAAGTCATTCTGAATCAAATGATTCATCTTTCATGGAATTATGTGTCCCATTCTCCTATGCCAGGAGATCAAGTCCCTCTCAGTTGCCTTTGACCAGAAGCATTGAACTTGATGATCGATTATGGAGACCTTTGATAGATCTAAGACATATAAGTCATTATATCTTGAAGCTGACATTAAGATTTGGTCCTCCGAGATAAGGTAATCCTTCATCAACACAACACTTCTTGTTATCAAAAACAACCTTTAATCCTTTGTCATATATTTGGGATACTGAAAGCAAGTTATTCTGTAATTGGTGAACATAGTTGACCTTGTCAAACTTGACTTCCTCGTTTCCCACTTTGCCTTGAGCGGTGATGTATCCTCCTTTATTTCCAGCAAATGAGACACGTCCTCCTTTAATTTGTTTGACATTTGAAAGGAGAGACAGGTTCCCGATCATGTGCCTAGATGCCCCACTATCAACAATCCAGGTGTTTGTGATAGCACTGTAAAGGACACCCTGCACATTCAGAGGAAATTATCAGTTTAAGTTTGTGACCCAAGCCTTAACTAGCTTGGGTGATCCAGAGGAATCACACATCATGAACTCAACTCACTGTCCATTTGAGGGTGATGGTATATCATTCTTCTTTGTGTTCTCAGTATCAGACACTGGACTTGACTTTTCTTTCCATAAGCCAGTTTTGTGTAAGGCCTGTTTGTGATAAACAGATGAATTGCTTACTGTTTGAACTTTAGGTTCATTAGTAATAGAACTCCTTTTCGAAGAAATTTGTTTATTTTCATAAAGTTCAATTTTCTTTCTTGGTGTTTGATAATAAGGACAATTAGAAGCGATGTATCCTCTCTTTCCACAATTGTAGCAGGATCTACCTACTACATGTTGGAAAAATTGTCTCAGTGGGGTAGTGTGTGATACAGGTGTGACTTTAGTCTGGTTGGGTTTGGACACTTCTTGTTTATATGTTTTTGCTTCTTTAACAAAATTCATTGTTTGAACGTTTTTAACATCTTTAGCCTTTTGTTTATTTGAACTGTGACGTGGAGCACGTGGATGGTTAACTGGTTTGGTCGTTTTGGGTTCAGAAATAGACATGTTTGAACCTGACTTTACATTAACATGTTCAAATTCTTCATCCAAATTCACAATAGGCATCTTACCTTTAGATTTCAAAGTAGCCTCCTTCTGTTTAGTGACAGATTCCAACAGTTTACCGGTGGAATCCGGATAACTAACTAGAGGGGTGGACACCACATGATCCTTATTTGGATTGTTATTTACCGGTCTACATTTAGCATTTAACATGATCTCATGTGGTGGTGGAACCACTTTGTAACCCAACCCCTCCCCGTTATTTCGTTCTTTCACTAAGTGTTGAACAATGTGAGAAGAACTGGTCCAACTGTGCAGTTTTTGTTTTAATGAGTTGACTTTGACTTCTAAAACTGTTTTTTCTTTCTTAGTTTCTTCCAGGGAGTTTAAATAGAACTTTATATCATTGACTTGATTAAAAGCAACAACCTCAGTTTCCCATAGTTGTTTATTTAAAAGTTCTATTTTCTCTTTATAACTGTGCTCATTTTGTTTTAAAATCCGATTTGCTTTTGTGCACAGTTGTAAGTCATTTACTAAGCTATCATTTTGGTCTAATAACCTAGTAAATGTTAAGTCTATGCATTCTCTAAATTTGTTACATTCATTACACGCATGATTTTCAAAGAGTTGGTCTTTTGTACTTACCTGTGAAGACTCAGTTGAATCTGCCATCAACGCAAAGGTAGACTCTTCGGATGTTGGAGATTCTGAACATGTCGTTCTTAGATCTTCTTCAATCAGGTGATTGACCATATTTGTAGTATCTTAATTATCGGACATCACTAGTTCAACTGTAATTTCACCTTCACTTGTAGAGTCATCATCCAAACCCTCGACAAGGGCAATGTTCGATTCACCTGGAGACATAAAAATGAAGGTCCAATCCTGTCCTTTATAACCTTGAGCAGTCACGACCTTTGTCTCTTTGCTTGACGAGGTAGCTCTACTCGTGGGTTTGTCTTGACAATTGAAGGATGAGAATGGATTCCCGTTACCTGTCTTCTTGGGCTTTACACATTCACATTTGAAATGCCCTTTTCTCCATAGTTAAAGAAAGTAACTTTGGTTTTGTTAAAACCAAAAGTAGTGTCTTTTGTGGCTACTAAGTTCTGTCCAGTCTTTTTCACAAACTTCTTTGCTATCCTGACAGCACTTGCCAAAGCCCACATTATATCCATTCTCTCTAGTTCATTCTTGTCCACCTGCTCATAGTCTTCATCAGCCAGATGGCAATTACCAATTTAACCTGCAACTAGATCATCATAAGAATGAACAACTGCTGCTAGAAGGTCCATATGCTCCTTTGCAACCTCCACAGTAATATTTCCGAGATTCTCGGTCTTCAACTTAGTAGCACTTGCTTCCGATGCAATATATCGAGTACTAGATGACCCGGGCGTTTCAGATCCTGAAGCTGTGGTTTGAGAAGGTGCAGTTGAACTGGATACAAACGATGTTTGAAGTGGTGCTCCTGAACTGGTTGGATTAGGAGATTAGTTATACAGTGAAGGATTCTGGTCATAGGTGTTGAGTTTTGTCACATGTAAAAAAAGTAGTTTAACCATTTAAACTTAAAAAAACACGACGGAATATAGGTTTAACATATGGTTAGTAAGTGAAAATTTTCACCATTTAAAGCATTAAAAAAATCCAAGAATAAAGATCAATAATATATATGAAGTAGTGTGCAACCAAACCATAAAACAACCATAGGGAGTTCATAGATACAACCTTTCTTGTACAAATGTTGTAGGTATATGAGATGAAGATGAAGATGTTGATGTTGTTGAATATCCAGCCCCCAAGAGAGAGAGCCTCAAGTTGTGATACCCACAAGTCCTTTCAAACACCTTGCAAGTTAGGATGCATAGTACCTCAACTCTCTACCAATGCTCCTTGAGAGATCCGAAATTTTTCAGCCCTTGAAGCCTTCAATCCGAATTTTCAGCTCTAGTTTTGGAGAGAATACTTTGTTTTTGTATGTGAGAGAGAAGGTGTGTTCTTAGATGAGTGCAAGAGTGAATAAACTAAAGTGTCCAAGACAAACAAAAGGACCCCTCATTCACCCATGAGGGCGGCCGAAATTTTTTTTCCAAAATGGGTTTCCCCCATTTTGTAATTTTAATAAAATTGCACTCTTTTAAGTTATTAGGTTATAAAATTGTAACACCCGGCTATTTTAAAGTTAAGGAAAAGAATGAAAAAAGTGAAAGAAAAAGAAGGAAAAGAAATAAAACCCAAGTCTAGGGGTAAAAAGTGTCCAAAAGGACAAAATGTTTAAAAAGTGGGTGTAAAAGGTGGTATGGCCGCCCATATGTCACATACACCACTGATCTTCGGTTTTAGAGAGAGAAAGAACATCAAATTCTCGGCTTTGAAGGAAGAACAAGAAAGAATTCGAATTCAAGGTAAGAATTCATGCTTTTATGGTGTTCTTGACTGGTCTTATCCTCGGGTTTATGCTTATGTGTGTTTGTATGTGTTCGGGTATGTTTTTAGTGGGCCTCTAAACGGTGGAATTCAATTTGCAAACGAGTCTGGAGGAAGCCATAGTCAAAAGCTGCAAAGGTGAGTTCTAGGACCCCTCTTTTACTGGTTTTTAACTGATTTTGGGGCTGGATGCATGAATGTATGTTTTTATTAAACTGGGTTTCGAACCCGTATGCTTGAATATGTGCATGATGATGTTATGATGTGATGTGTGACTATGTTCATGCTTGATGATGTATGATTGTGTTTCTAAGGCTTAGAGTGTAAGAATTATGCTTAGATCATGATAAATAGTGCATGGAAATTGAATATGACGTTTTAGATCCACTTGATAAGTTTCTAAATCTGCCTAAGTGTTTGGAAGTAAATACGGATGAAAAGGGTTAATGCGGATGAAGATTAACCAATGGGTAAGTCAATGTGGATGAAGTCAATGCGGATGAACATTGACTAAGTGCATGAAATGCGGATGAGCA
The DNA here is from genome assembly GCA_018326385.1 of Flaveria bidentis. Lineage (NCBI taxonomy): Eukaryota > Viridiplantae > Streptophyta > Magnoliopsida > Asterales > Asteraceae > Flaveria > Flaveria bidentis. Next base: position 16,643 of record BJCM01265082.1, read on the forward strand.
CTGGACTGAGTATGGAAATGCGGATGAGCAAAGTAAGTCAATGCGGATGAAGTGAGTCAATGCGGATGAGCATTGGACTAAGTATGGAAATGTGGATGAGCAATGTAAGTCAATGCGGATGAAATGAGTCAATGCGGATAAACATTGGCTGAGTATATTAAATGCGGATGAGTTAGGCCAATGCGGATGACAAATGCGGATGAAGTGAATTAATTGCGGAAGAAGTAAATCCAATGCGGATGAACAATAAGGCAAATGCGGATGAACTATAGAAAATGCGGATGAACAATAAGGCAAATGCGGATGAACTATAGCAAATGCGGATGAACTGTAGGAAATGCGGATGAACTATAGGAAATGCGGAAGAAACTTAGAAAAAATCTGACTTTTTGGGGAAAAAGAAGTAATGTAGGCTTTGACCTAGGAGATTCCCGGGGGTTATGTAAGTTGACTTTTGAGGTCATAGATGGAAGGATAGGCATGTAATGATGTGTGATTAATACTTATCATAATGATGATGATGTTGCATGGTTATACATGATGTATGTTATGTATGTATGATGCCCTGCATGATGATGTATGAATGATATGTTTATGTTCCTTATGATGATGTATGTTTATCTTTCCCATGACTTTACGTGTTATGATAATGAATGAACGAAGTATTATGTAACGTAAAGTGAAAGATAATGAAAGAGGAACATGATGATGAACGCATGCATTAATGAATGAATGAATGAATGTAAGAAAGACTTGCAAGCAAATGTATGGAGGTGCACACCC